>UCOK01016067.1:0-18220 GCA_900474325.1 Synergus umbraculus
TTATAACTTAGCAAATATATTATAGATATGGTAGATATCAATTTCGTATTTATTACATTCTCATCAGAGATAATGTATCATTTTTTCAGTACTAATAATTTATTAATTTATATTAATTGATAATAATTATAATATAATTATAAATATTAATAATTATAAATTTTGAAAATTTAAAAATTATAGAAAATTAATTATTTTAAAAATTTTATTTATCTAAATTTTTTCAATTGTTATTTTTTAGAAGTCGCATTTCATTTTTGCCAAAGTTCTACAGCTTTCGGATTCATATCTATAGTTTGGAGACTCTGCAGAGTCCGCGAGCGAGCCTTTTGAGTTTTGGCTGGCTAAGCTCTTAGCAAAGATCTCACTCAATGACTCTCATTCACATCAGATTTGACGCGGTTTCCATGGAAACAATGAAAAGATAGAGGGCAGCACCTCGATATAGGCTAAAATGCAAATATCCCCACCTAAAATCGTCCCCACTTCTGGCCTATGCCGCATCTAGGTACTAATATCTTTGCTCGGACCACTCACTCCCACAATCTCACAAGAGAAAGGAAGACGGATAGATTTATACCGCGCATGTGCAAACAGTCTTCCATTCATTCCTTCACCGTAGCTGGCACTTAAGGTGCAGTTTCCACTGACATTTCTGAACACTTCCCAAGCTGTACAGTGCCCTGCATTAATGCCTTCTTTTTAAAACAATTCAACCCAACCCTGATTTCCATAAGATTCTAATGAAAACCAGGGTTGGGTTGACTTGTTTTCAAGGGAAGGATTTAATGCAGGGCACTGTACAAATACGACAAAAAAAATTCTGCAGTTGGTAATAGATGCGCGCGCACTTTGTCGACACAGCATCATGTCTATGTTCATGTCAATTTCTATGTCATGTCCATGTCAGTTTTTCAATCCCATTGTGAGCGCACCTTGAAGTACATAGTTTGTATCATGAAGAATCACGTATAAACAGTTGTCCTAGCAACGGTTGTTTTCATCTCATATTGCTTGTCATTTAAGACAAAAAAAATAGATATGATAATTAGATTTAGTTAAATACGTCCCGTTAAGATGAAGGATCCTATTTTTATAAACGGATATTCGTACAGGCCTGATTATCAAAACTCCAACATACTAAGGTAAATTTTGTTTCTCAATTTGCTGACACTCTGCTATACGAATTATCTTCGAGAAATTCGTCCGGATACTGGCACTCTGTTTTAGCCGGACGAATTGTTTTGGATAAATTCATTCGACTACTGTCAGTGTATACTGTACTGTGGGCCGGATGAAATAATGTTGTCAAAACCGTCCTAGCCAAACTATAGTCGCGTTGTTTCATTTTATTCGCATGAACTAATGTCTTCAAAAGCTTTAAATTCGTCAACTCTGTTGAAATCCCTGAATATTCATTAAATTATATTCAATTAATGACTTAAAATATTTTGAAATATCTTAAAAATCCATAAACCCTTCAGAAATCCCTTCAAATAACTCAAATTTCATTTAATTCTCCAGAAACTTCTAGGAATCTCTTGAAATATCTAAAAAAACTTTTTAAATGTTTGAAAATATGTAGAAATTACTTGGAATAATTAAAAATATTTCTTAATAACTGTTTCTCAAAACCTTCTGAAATTAATTATAACGTTCAAATCTCTGAGAAATATTTTTAAAAAATTGAACACTGATATCCAATCAAACATGCATATTCCTCGATATATCATTGTTCACCCTTACGAAAAAATCTTATGGGAAAATCAGTATAGGCCTATAATGATTTTCTTATAATTCTTTTCCTATAATTTATTCGCAATTATAGTAAAATAATTATAGAAATAAATAATATAAAAATATAATATTGAAACTGATTGTAGATCTTAACATTGCTCAAATTTTAAATGTATTTATCGGACTGGACGTTTCCAATGTAAAGGTTCCCTAACTAAATCTGGAAACAAGTACATTAGTCGGAAATCTCACAATTGTCCAACACCTGATAAATATTCGCAAAACAATAATGAATGTAAAAAAGAGATGATAAAACGGTGTCTTAATTTATCTTTGACCATAAGAGACATCTACGACACAGTCGTACGAGAGTAAGTGAAAAAATTTTTTAGTAATATGTGCTTGAATTTTAAAAATATTTCTTCCAATGATCAGAGCCGAATGAAATAGGACTTGAAGGGGGTGAGGCCTCTCAATTATTTAATTATTAATTTTTTATTCCATTTCAATTATTTTGAATCATTTTTAATTATTCTCAATTATTCGCAATTCCATCGATTTCTATTGGAATTTATTTGGAAATCTTTTCAATTTCTTTAACATGTGATTTACTATGTCTTTTAATGTTTTTAAACGTAAAATACCTCATTTCTGTATTATACGTTGAAAACTTTAAGTTAAAGTAACTGTACAACTTTAGGAGTGTGAAATCCAAAAATTCATGAGGATCTCATCTCATGTTGGTGTTTTTCCGTCTAGTTTTTTACATTCGACGTTTTGTCACTAGACAGCTGAACCAATCCCGATAAGGAGTGGATTAAACTAAATAGAAAGTAGTTGGAATATGGGCGATTTTTCCACTTTTTTATTCCAAAGCAATGCCATTTTTGAACGTAAACATTTCAATTTATTTTACCGGTTTACGTTTGCTCTTGTTTCAATCCTGTTAACTCTTGCTTAATTGTCTAAAGCGATCGTGAAAATTGAAGTCAATTTAATCCTTTCCTCGTAATAAAATTATCAACATTTCTATATAGATTCATTCCTGCAGAATTGTTCTGGATTAAAGTTTTGAAAATTTAACTCAAATTCTCAACGCTTTCAATTCAAAGCAATACCGTTTTTGATCACTTTTGAAATCATTTTAATTCATTTAAAAACACACCTTTTTACCGGCATGACATTCCCCTGGTTCCTTTTAAGAGCTATCTCATTTACTCGAATTTGCGGTGACAAAATCCTAAACGCAGAACTAGACCAGTGATATGCTAACGGTGCCCAACGTTTTATACTAGATGGAAAAAATGAGTTTGAATTTCCTAACGTTAACGAATAACGAAACATATTTTTTCTTTCAAATCTACAAAAGCTGTTATTTTATGGCAAATAACTGCTCCGTGTCTCCAGAACGTGGGATTTTTTGGTTCCCACCACAGTACCCACGAGCTCATGGTTTCTCTCTCTAGCAACAGTCACGAACCTATTGATAGAGAAAAAAAACATGAGCTCGTGGGTACTGTAGTGGGGACCGAAAAATCCCACATTCTGGAGACACTGAAACTACTTAAAGTAGTTTCAACCCCTCAGCACATGTGGAACTCATCCCAGTTACCCCTAAAAATTTTAAAAATTCAATAAAATCACCCTAATTAAAAAATACGCCAGGTTTTTATTGATATTGTATTCAATTCTTGGCAAATGAGTACACAAAAAGTTTCAACCCTATATCTCATTTGGAACTCACCCTAGTCACCCCTATATATTTTTAAAATTCAAAAAATCACCCTAATTTAAAAATACGCCAGGTTTTTGCTGATAATATTTTCAACTATTTTCAACCCCTTAGCGCATGTGGAACTCACCCCAGTCATCCCTAATATTTAAAAAATCCAGTATCCCAAATTCCCTCTAAATACTCTGTTGTCAAATTAATTTCCAAATATTACTAGCAAATAATAGTGTGTGACAACAAAATAAGTTTCATCCCCATAACGTCACCGGAGGACTGTTTACTTTCACCCCCAAACACGATATAAGATTAAAAATCTGGAACAAAAGTTTCCAAATTCCCTCTAAATACTCTGTTGTCAGATTTCT
Source organism: Synergus umbraculus (assembly GCA_900474325.1). Classification (NCBI taxonomy): domain Eukaryota; kingdom Metazoa; phylum Arthropoda; class Insecta; order Hymenoptera; family Cynipidae; genus Synergus; species Synergus umbraculus. The sequence continues at coordinate 3,835 of UCOK01016067.1, forward strand.
TTCCAAATATTACTAGCAAATAATAATGTGTGATACCGAAAAAAGTTCCATCTCCATATCTTCATATCTGGAAATTTTTTTCAAGAATTTTGTTTTATTACGAGTTTGGGGGTGAAATTTAGCAGTCCTCCGGTGACAATTTTGGGATGAAACTTTTTTTGGTGTTACACACCATCATTTACTACTAGTATTTGGAAAGAAATATGACAACAGAGTATTTACAGCGAACTTGGGATTTTTGTTTTGTTTTTTAGAGTCCGGTGGTTGTGAAAACACATTCGAGTAAAAAATCCAACTCGTGAGCACTTATGTATTCTTTTATAGTCATTTAAACAATAGAAAACGATTTATAATGAATTTAAAAAAAATATTAATTTTCGTTTATAAGCGTTGCAAACGGCAGTTACATGACATTCGTGCCCACTGGGTTTGAATTGCATAACCATACGTTGTTTTTTTGAAACCAATTATAGATGCAAATGATATATGTATATGATCCTTATATAAAAAAGACATGGATTTCAGACAACTTCACATTGCGTTCCACATTTCGCGTTACCTTTCAGCTAACTTCATCCGTAGTGCGCTAACCTTATTGGTCAATTCATATGGCGCGCGAATTTAAATTGTCATTTCAGTATCTATAGAAGAAACACGCGCGCTCAAGCGCGCGCCTAATCTCGTAAAATAAAAAGTAAAGATGCTTAAAATCCGTCAGATTCTTAGTATCTTCTAAGCGGGTCGAAAATCGTGTTTCTAACCCTAGGGAAAAAAGTGACAGATAAATGCAAATAGCGCTAGAGAAATTGTACCATTGGCTGTAAAATTCTGTTTTTAAATCGCGCGCCAAATTTTGAGCAATGGCAGCATTTCTCTGATTGGAAGGCAACATGTGTAACAACACGCGGGCATCTAGCTTCAAGATTCGAGACTTATTTTAAAGCCAACTTCAATCTTCTTCGATCGGTATCGAGCGCGTCTATCAATATTGAAGGTTAGAAACAGCATAATTATCCTATTGTTACAATCATGAAGTAGTATGTATAAGGAGACCCAACGCCTGTGCATTTGCTGGTGAAAAGCCGCCCCACAATCACGATTCCTCTTCCTCGGATTTTCATTTTTTTAGCTACGAGAGCGCCACGGACGGGAAATGGAGGAATTACTTTTGCCTATAGTAGCAGACGACAAAATTATCGTCTGCTATCTGGTGTCTGCTACTATAGGCAAAAGTAATTCGTCTATTTCACTTCCGTGGCGCTCTCGCAGCTAAAAAAATGAAAATCCAAGGAAGAGGGACCGTGATTTGGGGCCAAGTCTAATACATGGCGTTGGGTCTCCTTATACTACTTCATAGTTACAATAGGCTGTGAATCCCTGGACCCCACTGGAGCTTTGCCCCAGGTCCTCACCGAAGCATCGCCCCAAACCCCCAGTGAGGTAGGTATAGATTGGTCCATAGTTCCAGTTGGCCATAATTTCAATTGGCCACAAAATCACTAAAAGTTACCATAAGTTACTAAATTTTATAAACACTGTTTAAAGTAAAGACTAGAAGGGAGTTAGGTTGGCGAAAGTAGCAGCGTTTTAATTGGTTTGTTTCATTAAGATTTTTTCTAATGCGCATTGCCATCTAGTTTCCACCTACACCGGAGTTTTCGAATTTAGTGATGTTGTGGCCAATTGAGATTATGGCCAACTGAAACTATGGACCAATCAATACCTACCCCCAGTGACACTCTAGGCATCTCAAGTCAAATTTCGATTTGCGGTTTAATGAAAAATTGTATACGTGACTCGAGGTCGAGGCAACGATTTCACTCGTGTGATATCTGCATTTGCTTCGCTCGGGCAGCTAACTTAATTTTCGTGAAATCAGTGCCTTTCGACCCTTGTTACGTAATATACTATTTGATAGATTCCAAATAGAGGGAAAACAAACCAGAATTCCGTACAAGCCAGTGAAACTGACAATGCTTCGTAAAAGAAAACGTCTGGGTTTCGAACAGCCTAAAACTTTATTTCAACTGGCACAACAAATTTTGAGAACTTATATCTATATAGATATATTTAAAGCAATTGTATCATCTTCTGACGGAGGAACAGCTATAATTTTTTCAAGCCAAAAATTGTTAGAACAATTGAACGAAGTAAAAGAAGTCTTCATGGACGGTACATTTGATGTAAGGCTTTCAGATTTAAGTACAACACATAAAACACAATAATTTAGCTTAAGGTCATGTGATACTTTACCATAAGAGCAAATTAGTTATACCAATTATACATTCATAATAATAAATATTTTTAGTAAATAAGAGTCAATAAACCTTCGCCTTATATAGATGAAGGTTTATTGACTCTTATTAGCTAAAAATATTTATTATTATGAATGTATAATTGGTATAACTAATTTGCTCTTATAGTAAAGTATTACATGCCCTTAATTCAAACTATGTAAAACTCTGCATTTTGCAACTACTTCTTTGAATATTTAAAGAAATGGGGCGATCCCACCTTGGTTATATACTTTCGCACCATATCGACCATAACTGTACAGTAATGTTCAATGAAGCCTTTCCCTCTATTTTCGATTGTGAACATGTCAACCCAACCCTGGTTTCCATTGAATCTTATGGAAACCAGGGTTGAGTTAACATGTTAACAATCGAAAACAGAGGGAAGGCTTCATTGAACATTACTGTACAACAATTCAATTCTTTAATATATTATCTAAAGATTCCATCCTAAATTTAAATTCCTTAATTCCTTATCCCTTCCTACGTGCAGTTAACCTGCAATGCACCACGTACCTGTCAGTTGTACATAGTAAAGATGAGGATAATGGACAAGGTAAATAACATTTATTTTTTCTGTATTAATATATATTAAAATAATTTTTTACAACACCCATCAGATTATACGGTTTAACATCCAAATTGTATGGTTTAATATTTAAGATCGCTGTCCCATAGTTAACCTTCTAAGATTTTAAACGGTACAATCCATTTTTCTCGGTGTAAAGTAGTTAATTTACACACCCCACATTATTGCGCATGTGCACTTTGAAAAAGTAACTTCACACACCGATCGTAAACACTGATCTCTACATATATACCTCTGGATTGGGCATTCTGTGAATTGTGAAAAAAAGTGACTAAAATCCACATTCTTGGCACACAATTGAAACATCTTATAAAGCTTAAAAGAATTTTCTGAAAAAGTGTTTATTAATTTAAACTCGCGAACCGCGTTACATTCTTTTCTCGTACGGTCTTGATTTCGTTTTTCGAGGATACGTATTAGACGGTTTAATCGTTCGTCCGAACATTGATATAGCAAAATCTCTTCCTCGCTATTCGTGATACTAAAGATTTCCAAGTAAGGTTGTTTCGGGTCGGAAACTTCCTCGGTCGGGGCTCGTGAAATTGTGTCTACTTGTCGCATTTTGTCTCCGTTTCGGTGTCGAATTTCGAAATTATATTCACACAAGGTACTCGACCAACGCGCTACTGGAGGGTTTTTAATTTTGTTTGCGTTCAAAAACACCAGTGCCTGGCAATCTATGATAACTTTGAATCTGAGGGATATTAGAAATGGTCGCAACCACGCGATCGCCCAGACGATTGCCATCAGTTCGAGTTTACTGGAATAATTATATAATTGAACGAACTTACCTGTAAGTGAAGTTCGATTGTAATTGTATAAGCGCCTCCTCCGAATAGATCAACACGTAGTCCCCCAACTTTGGGTCAGAATTACCACAACTTAAAAGCTAAAAGAACCAAAAACGGGGGCGCGCGCGTCGCTGACGCCCCGTAAGATGTGAGTCTTCTCATTTTTTCAAAGTATATTGCCGTAATAATTTGGGGTCTAATTTAATTAGACAAAGGGAATATAAAGATAGGGTGGGTTTGATCTATTCGGAGGAGTCGCTTATACAATTACAATCGAACTTCACTTACAGGTAAGTTCGTTCAATTATATAATTGTATTTCGCGCCTCCTCCTCAAGATCAACACGTAGATGTTGAAAGCAACTTACGGCAATTTAAGAAGAAGAGAATGTAAAAGTAAATTTTTACACTGAAAGAAGAAATATTTAATATCAGAACAACATTTCTGACAAACTCAAAAACATAAACGTGAAAAACAAACTATCCATTCAAAATGGTGTTAGCGAAACTTAATCTATCTTGTCGCTTGTAAAACATTGCAAATGTTTGTGAACTCTTAGTCCAACCTGCAGTCTTCCTAATAACATCTAGATCTACTCCAAGCCTATCAGCTGCTGATGTGGCAGCATGTCGGGTGCTATGAGCGGAAAAAACTGTGGTATCGATACCACATTTTGATAATGTCGACTTAACCCATCTACTTAATGTTTGAGACGTAACTGCTTTGTGAGGCTTTCTAAATGAAATAAATAAATTCTTTATTGATTTACGCAGTGGGTCTGATTTAAGTAAATAAGTTTCTAAAATTGTTGCAGCGCAGAGCTTTTCAACCTTATAATAAGGTAGAAGCAGAATCGGTTGAGGTTGATTTTTTCCCGATGTTTTAATCTGTTCCGGTATTCGGATTTCAATACAAGAGTTAGTTTTATTAATATTATCGATATTTATGCGCTCAAAAATTTGTATCCTATGGCCTGTCACTAATGCGAGGAGAGTTATCAACTTCATAGATAAATCTTGCAAATTTAATTCCTGATTATCAGGTTTCGAAGAGAAATAGTCGAGAACAACTTTTGGGTCCCATGTGTACTCATATTTCGGCCTTGATGGTCTAAGGCTAGAAATTCCTTTATAAAACCTACTAATTCTTGGATCATTGGTAACCTCAGAGTTTGTTATTAATGAAAGTGCAGATCTAGTACAGTTAATAGTACTATACGAAGATCCCTTCTCGAATTCCTTAGTAAGGAAATTTAAAATATCCAAAACTCTCGGACAAAAAGGATCTAAAGAATTTTTCGTAGCAAATTGCCACCACTTTTTTAAGGCAACGTTATAGTTCTTCATTGACGATTCACGAAGACAAGCGATAGATATTCCTAATGAAGACTCCGGAATCCCTTGACGTATCAGTGCTTGCCTGATAACCTGCCGGCCACCAGGGTAAGGTGTCTCCAGAGTGGATGAGGTTCCCTGTTAGAAGAAGTTAAAAGTTCTTCATTAGGCTCAAAGTAAATTGGTTTTTCTTTAAGCATTGACTGGTAAATAGGGTACCAAGGTTGAGTAGGCCAATCTGGAACCACAACAATACCCTCGGCTTTTTCTGATTTTATTTTGTTCAGAACTTTTAAAATTATTGCAAAAGGTGGAAAGGCATAAAAAAGGGATTTTTTCCAAGACAAAGTAAAAGCGTCAATCGCTATTGAGCCAGGATCTTTTTTCCATGAGACATAAGATTTGCACTTTGCATTTGAACGACTAGCAAATAAATCAATTGCCGGTTCACCGAAAACCTTCATAATTTTTTCAAAAGCAAAATCTGATATCTCGTATTCTGTTTCGGGTTCAAGTCTTCGTGATTCAACGTCTGCCTCAATGTTCTCTTTAGAGCTAATATAAGAAGCAAATATCCATAATCGACGATTCTCGCACCATTCCCAAATCTCCCTTGCTATATTATTAAGATGTATATACTGGGTACCTCCCATTCTATTAATATAGCAAATGGCAGTCGTGTTGTCGATTCTCAATAGTATGTTGCATGATCTCAGATTTTTGGCAAAGCAGTTAAGTCCGAAAAAGGCAGCCTTTAATTCTAAAAGGTTTATATTTAAGACCTGTTCCTCCTTTGTCCAAAAACCATGAGATCTTTGAGAACTACAAACAGCTCCCCAACCAGTAAGAGAAGCATCTGAGAAAATCTCGATAGTGAATTCTATCTCCCTTATTGACCTATAGCCCGTTAAAATGTGGTTTTTCAACCATAGTAAGTCTTTTGCGTTCAAATTTAATTTCATGTACGCGTCATAATTATCATTACTATCTGTTAGAGCTTTGATTTTCTTTCTCTCAAAATCCTTAGTATACAACCAACTATAAGATACAGCAGGGCAACAAGCTATTAAAGAACCGATAAACTGGGCAAATTCTCTAATTTTGCATCGTGAAATTTTCTGAAAATTCTCTATCTGATTGAGGATGGCAAATCTTTTTGATTCAGGGAGCTCTAAAATCATTCTTGACGAATTAAATGTAAAACCTAAGAATTTACGAATTTTACTTGGCACTATCTGACTTTTCTCTTCGTTAATAACAAAACCGATTTTCTCTAATAACTTTCTAGTCTCAGTTAGATTTTTTAAACAATCAGAATATGTATTGCCAATCAACAAAAAATCGTCTAGGTAAATAACCGATAAAAAACCTGACTTTCTAAGAATAGAGACCGCAGGTCTCAAGAGCTTCGTGAAGACATGAGGAGTTGTACAAAGACCGAAGGGCATGCACGTAAACTCATATGTTGTACCATCAAATTCAAATCTAAGAGATTTTCTGTCACTGTCGTCAACCGAAATTGAATTAAAAGCATCTTTTAGGTCCAAGGTTAGCATAAAACACTCTTTACTTATTAGTTTAATTACTGTTTTATGGTCCTCTAGTTTGAAATGCTGCGTGTGAATAAATTTATTCAACCCTTTAAGATTCAGAATGAATCTGCTACTACCATCTGGTTTAGGAACTAAAAATATACTTGAAATAAATTGATCCGTTCTAGGCTCACACTCGTGTATTACGCCTTTTTTTAAAAGTTCGGAGATTTGAGAAGACATTTTTTGTTTTTCTTCAGTAGAAAAAACAGACCGTTTAACAAACGTTTGTTCAGGACTTGAAGCAAAAGGGATTTTGTAACCTTTGACCCAAGACAAAATTTTTTGGTCTGAAGTTATTGTCTTCCAACTTTCCAAAAAATACCTTAGTCTACCAGCGACATTACTTACTAGGCCTAATCCTTCCTCCTGTAATCCTTTCTGCGTGATGAGCTCGGTTGAGATGGTTTCTGTTGATATCGTTGGTTCTTCTGGTATAGTTTGCGAGGTGTATTCCATTGTTTCTTCTGCCCGCCCAACATCATTGAGTTCCTCGATTGTTGATGAGGCAGGCTTCTCAAGTTTTTTTGATTGTTTTTAGGTGTCGCCTTCTTTGGATTAAAAGCAGTGGACGTTCGTTCCACAGCTTGAGCTGATTTGACATTGTCAACAAGATCTTTTCCAAATAGGAATTCATCAGGAATGGTTGAGCTCAACGAGACTTTGAGAGGTGGTTCATAAATTGCAAGAATCAGACTTCTCCTAATTTTAGTATTTTCGCGCTGAAGGTCAATGAGGATTCGACAAGAATCGCTTAAGGATTCTAGAAGAGCTGTATCCTCCGCATTGTTACGCTCGAAAATCGTGGAGATAGCCTTACAAGAGGCAGCTATAGCAGCTGTCAATTTTTCTTGCGTATGAACAATTTTCTTGTCTCTTTTAATAGTCGACTCTGGAAGTTTGCACGAATTAAAAACTGTGTTTAATTTTAGAGGGTCCAAATTTACACAGTTACTAGGAGGCGGATATTTTTTCAATAACGTTGAAAGTTCTTCCTACGGTAAACCTAACTTCAAGATTTCATTAGAACGTACTATAAAATCTTCGTGCATAGGCGGAGCTATAACCCTGTCTTCTGCGATCCGCTTGCCCATTACCTCAACAAAATTTTGAGGTAAGTTCCTGATCTCTGATGTCTAATCAATCGGATCAGTATTTTGCGGCGTTGCCGATTTGTCCTCTGCAGCATTCTTATCTTGAATGTTCCCACCGTCGGTACGGACGAGATCTCCTCCTCTTGCGTCGGTAAGGTGCTCAACTGACGACTGAGAATCATAACCTACACAAAATCGAAATCAGATAAAGACTGAATAGAATATTTATAGTCAAGGCCATTTTGCAAGTATGAACTTGATAATTTTATGACGGGTATGAGCCCTTCAGACATAAAGTCTAGTATGTCGCCATGTGCCTGATTTTTTAATGTGGGTATGAGCCCTTTAGATATAAAAAATCAATATGTAGGCATGAGCCTGAAAATTTTTGTTGGGTATGTGCCCTTTAAACGAAAGTCTCGTATGCAGGTATGAGCCTGTACAAAAAAATTTCTTGGTTATAAACCCTCTAAAGCTGCAAGGCCGAGTTCCATTTGATGGAAAAAACAGCCATCTTGAATCTTGTATACGCGTCGGCAATCAAGATTGACAATTCCGTATAGCTCCCTCTTTTCTAACTTTAAAATTCTTTTTAAAATCTTCCTACGCTGTCTAGGATCATCAAGCTCGTCCTCCGAAGACGATGAAGTTGATGCTGACGACGAACTATGCTTTCTTTTCTTCTTTCCCATCTTTGACTCACTTAAAAAAAAAGGAACGAAGTGGATTGTCTGACACAAAGAAAAAGAATGAGAAGACTCACATCTTACGGGGCGTCAGCGACGCGCGCGCCCCCGTTTTTGGTTCTTTTAGCTTTTAAGTTGTGGTAATTCTGACCCAAAGTTGGGGGACTACGTGTTGATCTTGAGGAGGAGGCGCGAAATACAATAACGGGATTTCGTTTCCGAGGTTCGGCGGCTGATCGCGTAAATGAGTCGTAGCTCGTTGGTGAGCTGTGTCTTGCTTGAAAGAACGCTGGGGTCGGTATGCAATTCCGTTTTGTATGCGTTCAGGAAATATATACCCAATATGGGGGTTGAATATAAACGTTTCAAAAGCGAATTGTTGCGCGTCCCCCCATTCGAATTTCATATTTTTATGTGTCAATGCTGTTAGTGGCGCCGCGATTGTCGCATGGCCTGGTATGAATCGTCGTAGAAAACTTGTCATTCCTATGAACCGACGTGTTTCGTGTATATCTCGCGGGATTGTGCACTCTATAATTGCGCACACTTTATTTTTACCCGGCTCGATTCCTTCATCGCTTATCTCGAAACCTAAAAACTCGACGCGCATTTTCCCAAACACATATTTTGACAGTTTCAAGGTCCAATATCGTACCGTGTATGAGTGGATCTCTCGTTGAATTAGCATTAAATACATATGCAACTTTTTCGATCTCTTGTTCCAAAAAATAGTGCATGATACATGTGCATAAAACAGGTGATTATTCTCTCGTGTGATTGCAGCATTTGCCTGTGACTTATGCTACTATTCTTCAAACTCATTACAATCACCTGCTTTACGCACATGTATCACAAATTACAATTAGCATTATTACAGGTAGCTTAAATATATCATCACAGGTAATTAAACATAATTTTGTATAAATTTATAGGCTGTGGCGGCGTTATTTATTCTCATGAATAAAAGAACATCCCAAATTTATGAAGCGATATTTCGAAAAATTATAGAGTTTTGTCCTAATTTAAAATGGAATTTGAAGTACACCATGACAGGCTTCGAAACCGCTGTTATCAAAGCAATCCGTAATATTTTCCCTAACTGCTCTTGTCTTGGATGTTGGTTCCACTCAAAAAAGGTGAAATATATTTAAAATTTTTAATTTCAAAAAATTTTGTTCGTAAATTGAAATTGTTAAAATATTTAAGGACATTGCATAAAGGAACATCGAAATTTGTGTGCCTATACTAATGGGCGTATCTTATGTATCGAAATATCTGATTGGTGTAGACAATATGGCTGTACAGGAGATGACAGATAGATCGAAATTTTACGCCGGGAATATTATAATTTATGCACAACTCGGGCATTTACAGAAAATTCAAAGGTGTTATTGAAAATTCTATAACTTCCAAATATACATCTATCATGTGAGTACGCGAGTAATACATATTTTCGGTCAGTAACATATGTCGCTGCTCTTGCTACATTGAACGACTGACGCACTATAGATGATGTCAAAACTTTATAACTTTCCGATGGTTCTTGACATTTTAACCACTTCGAGTCCAAAATACGGATTTTTTCGTTATCAATTGCAAAATCCTTTCTTACAGATGGGTAGTTGGAAGTAATAGAATTTTCAATGACACCTTTGAATTTTCCGTAAATGCCGAAGTTATGCTTAAGATAACAAAATTCCCAGCGTGAAATCTAATCTCCCGCGCAGCCATATTGTCTGCTGTGACAATCTCTATAGATGTCAAAACTTTATCATGTTCCGATGGTATATGCGTGAGGTTTTGACTACTTTGAATGCAAAATACGTATTTGTACGTAATCTTTCACGGAATTCTCTCTTACAGATGTATAGTTCGAAGTTATAGAATTTTCAATTGCACCTTCGAATTTGCCGTAAATGCCCGAGTTGTGCATAAATTATAATATTTCCGGCGTGAAATTTCGATCTATCAGTCATCTCCTGTACAGCCATATTGTCTACACCAATCAGATCCCTCGCTACATAAGCAACGCCCATTGGTGTAGGCACACAAATTTCGAAGTTCGTTTATGTAATGCCCTTAAAAGATGCTTATGAGACATTGCCAAAAATTATTGAAATTTTGAAATTAAATTTTTGGAGAAAAAGTTTTTGTAACCCAAAAAAAATATTTTCTTTAATTTGTGCTAACTAAAATAAAAATATCAATTTCAGAAATCAAACATAGAATAATATATTTAATTTTAAAACATTTTCATTTTAAAAGTATAAATTTTAAATTGAAATCTGGTGTAGATTAAAAATTCGAGTACCTTATATACTAACTGGTGAAAATGTTTGCACGGCTGGTGCCTTTTCCTTTCGGTAATAAATAATTTATCACAATTGACACGACACAACTGACACTTGTGGTCTTTACGAAAGAAAGGCTATGTTGAGTGCCACCTAACGGCCGAACTTCATATTAATTACGAAAGTAAGTTTAGTGGTGATTTTCTAGTTGGACTCCCACAGATAGACTTATCAAAGTAAGAAATTTCCCACTAGCAACGCTAGAACCCTATTTTAAATGGGAAAGATAGGGAAGTTTCTACACGGGTATCCAACCCCTCGTAGCATAATTTTGTATTGTAAAAAAAAACTATTATTTTTTAACAAAAGGCATTCCGAAATTACTGGGAAAACGTCTGCCACCTGAAGAATGAGGATATAAAGTTGCTCCTAATGGCCTCTAGTTTACCATTAGCACCTGCAGATAGGTACTTTGAAGGTGTTGCCATCATTCGTAGATTAATTACGCGTTATCCTAAAAAAGTGCATACCAGACTTAAGAAATTCGTTGACTACCTGCAAAAATACTGGGGAAGAAGAAGAACTGAGTTGTGCGTCAGTACATATCCTCACCGCACCAACAATTTATCAGAGTCTAAAAACAGCCGTTGGGGAGAAAAATTGGGAAACTCTCATCCACGGTTCTGGAAGTTCATAGGTACATTATTAGAAATTTTTATAGCAATTTTACTATAAGTATTGTAGGGCCGACGAACTCATTAAAGACATGACATTCAAACACAATCACTAAAGGGTTTATTAACTAAAAGCTGAGTCAAATTTAGAAAAGAAAGATTCCGATGATTTCTGATTGTCGCCATGTTGTTTCGACTACCCTTCCAACTCCTCTCTTTTGCTTACAGCAATAGGTCACATTTAGCGACTTCTGAATTTACTTTTATCAAATCAAATTTAAATATGAATAATACCTAATTATTTTATATTATTGTATCGCACAATCGGCCATCTTGTATTTGCAACGGCCTCGTTGCTCTATACGTAGTAAAAATACATACTTTTATATTAAACCCACGTCCGCCATGAAGAAATATATGCAGGGCGTAAATTCCCCCACGTCGTGCGTGAAATTACGTGCGATTCGTAAATCAGTCCTCAAATTATAATATTAAATAATATATAATTATTTGTAATTATTATTACATTATTATTATATACTTATAATTCAAAGTGTTATACCTGTAACTCGGGTGTTTCATGTAACTCTATTTATAGTTTTTCGTGCTCATTTGTTGAGCACTTTGCTTCCTCTTTGTGATGAAGTTGCAAATTTTGTTGCTTTCTCATAGAGGAAGCATTAACGATTTTTTCAATTTTTCAAAATTACAAATATGCATAACTTCCTTAATATTTTATTAAATGTATTAATCATGCAGAGGTCAATCGATTTGCCTCGACGCAAGGAATCTTTCTTCCCTTTTCCCTTTACGTAAGCTTTGGATTTAAAATTTTTTGAGAACTTATAGTCGAAAAATCAATTTTACAAAAAATTTTAAATGCGCATAAAATTTTTAAATTCAATATTTTGAAAAATCCTCCGGCACGTTTTTAGATATTGATTGTACAAATAAGCCCTACAAATTTCATCAAATTATCTATAACTGTCTTTAAGTGAAGGTGGCGAGAAAAAACGGCGACATCCATACACACACATACACATACACCCGGACAATTATTTAGAATGTTGTATGTATTAGATATTTATCAACTGAGGAAAGTTTAATTAAGGGGTTATATACACTTTTATCGGTCGAAAAAATCGAAAATTTTTTTATTGCATTTTCTTAAAGAATATTTTCTTCAAATTTCATAGAGATCTGAACACTAGAACCTAAGTTACAACTATCAACAGCGCGCTACCTCCAAGTGCGCTACCTACATGTATTCGAAACTTTAAATGCGATTATCTCGGAATGTGATTTTTCAAAAAGGGCCATTGCGGTGTCCACGATTTCTCAAAAACCATGCGTCCGATCAATCTAATTTTTTACAGGCTACTTTATAACAATATTATCTCATACTTGGACGAAGGAATTCCGATTTGAAAGTAAAATTTTTTTTTTGTGACTCAAAAAACTTAATTTTCAGACCCCTAAAAATCGATTTTTTCAGAAAATTCATCACCATTTTTACAAAAATACTTATTTCGACAAATCCTTCGTCCAAGTAGAGTAAAAATATATATACTAAAGAAAGCTCATGGTTAAATTGATTGGAGGCTATCCATTTTTTAGTTATCATGGACACCGCAAAGGGTGTACCATGTACCAATAGATGCGTAAAGGTTTGTTCTTAAAAGAATTTACCGTCTTTTCAAAAAAAATTCGTGAAAAAAAACTTTTTTTTTGGACAACAAGTGTATATAACACCTTAAACTATTTTTAAAATATTGGAAAATGTAACGACTACAAAGCTGATTTTACGTACGATGCGGGGAAATTTACGTCCTGCATGTATTTCTTCATGGCGGACGCAGGTTGAAAACAAAAGTATGTATCTTTACTACGTGTCACGCTAATCGAATAATTTCCATCGTCGCACGATGCAACTTTACACCAACTTTTTTTACAGTGTACTCTCAAAAATGATCATCATCACTTCCAAGATCTACATCGAAGTCGGGCCGTGTAATTGGACTACTTATTCATATGGTCTGCTGAAGAGCTGGTGCGGAAAGGTTTTTCATGTTCTCCTATTTTCTCAGTCAGGTATCGATCGTTCCTTAGAACCGATACAACTTTGTATGATCCCAATAACTTCGAATGTAGCTTCAGGTCAAAACCACTTTGATTGCGACGAATGGATACTACCAGGTCTCCGTCTTTGTAGATGTGAGCCATCTTCCGCTTGCGATGAACTATTTTTTTATTTCCCATTTTGAATTTTAATCAGGTTGGTGATGGCTTCATCTCTGAGATAAGAACGCTCTTGATTGAAAGCTGCTATTGTTTCCTCTTCTAGAATGGAACGAAGTTGTAGATCATTTTTTAATTCCATATATTCGTTCCAATCAGTAGTACAGATCGTGTCATACCGATACTTGTATTAAACAATGAATTAGAGTATTGTTTTACCTGATCAATGTACTTTATAACCTTGATTGGGTTTGTGACGGACAGTCTTGTCGCCCGTCACATATTCCTATCCTTCTATCGCTATCTCTTGTCAGTTCGCGTCACCGAGCGGGCGGGGCGAGATTTCCACCAGACGGCTTCCCCTACCATCCGCCGACTAGTCATTACGTAATTGCAAGAGTGCTTAAAAGCACTGAATCGAGTCTTTTTCGAGCAGTTCGCTGAGGAGCAGCCCGTCTGCACTCAGCGTAACTCATCTGGTCTCTCTGCTGGCGGGTTACCACCACAGCAGAACGACCGGGACGTAACCTGGACGTCTTCTTCAGGGAAGATCCACTAGGTGTGCGACTGGCAGGCACCCCTACAGCCATACACTCAGCCAAAGGATTCGTCGGCTCACACCGACCTATCCTGGATCGAACCTGGAGATGCCTTCCAGAATCTGGGACTTAACCTGGACATCTTCTTCAGGGAAGATCCACTAAGTATACGACTGGCAGGCACCCCTACAGCCGTATACTCAGCTAAAGGATTCGTCGGCTCACACCGACCTATCCTGGATCAAACCTGAAGATGATTTACAG
>UCOK01016069.1:0-17920 GCA_900474325.1 Synergus umbraculus
ATATATATATATATATATATAAATATATCATATCAAAAAATGAATGATAAATTCCACTAAATAAGGGATTTACAGCGAAATGCTTACAGTAAAGTCGAATGGAACCTTCGGTTTCGCCGAGGGAGTTTTTGCTGATGCACCGATAGTTGCCAAAGTCTCCGTTTTGCAAATTTCGTATGGTGAGCTTCATCTCGGTTCTGTAACTGTTTTCCTCGATATCGGTTGTATATTTTTCGTTAGTGAGGACCATCGTGCTATTGAACATCCAATAGCTGATTGCTCTTGGATATGCCTCTGTGTTGCAGTCGATCGTTACATTTGTTCCAACCGGTGCTCCCACCAGTTGATTTGGCACCCAGATCATTGGCGAAACTTTAAACAGAAAGAAAGCAGGACTTAAAACGTTGAATAATAATGTAACACACTTTGTATATATTTGGAAATTTAATACATTTTAGGCCCTAAAAAAAGTACAGAGCATTTTTTAGAAATCATGCATTATAATTTTGAGCTATTAAAATCGTGTAAGATTATATATAATATTGTAAATTTGCTAATATGAGAGAGTATTGTCAATCAATCTTTATTTAGATATGAGGAAGATTCCCGTAAAAATGGACCAACTTGATTATTTATGTTTCGCTTTTGGAGATTTTACTCCGGCTATTTTGAGGGAGAATCAATAGCGAGTGAAAACATGTAAATATAAAGGGGTAGAACTAGAAATATTGATATAGATTTAATTTTTTATGGTCGAATCTAGAAAGGAATAGCCAGTTAAGTGGAAAAAGTAGTGTTTGGTCAGACATCGGGATTTAAATAGATTTCATTGATTTCTATTTATTAATTTCTCGAGATCGATAAAAATTAGAATTAATTAAATTAGAACATTGCCATAATCCAAAATTATTCAAAACATTTTAAAACTCACAAAAAATGCTGTAGTCCCTTGGAATTCTTAGAAATTATTTTAAATCTTGCTTTAAATTTGCGTTAAAAATTATTGTGCCCTAAAAAAAAAATTAGGGATTGACATATTAAGAATGCTTTTAATTAGTAAAACTCATAATATAGATACTCTGTTTGAGATCTAATTAAGATTTTAAACTGCATTATAATACTTGAAAGTCTTTTATTGGGTTGAAGTTTCAAACGTCTAGATTGACGAAATTTTTATTTATTTACTATAGCAGCAATTTTAGGGAATTCAAAGGAATTTGCAAAAGATTTTTCATAGTTTTAAGGAAATTCAAGAGATTTTAAAAGATTTCGAAAATTATCAAAGGATTTCAAGAGATTTATTGTAATTTTAAGGAATTTAAAGGGATTTTTAAAAGAGTTGGAAAGAGTTATGTACAGATTTTTTTTCAGAGATTTCACAAAAATTTCCAGACGAATTTTAAAGATTGTAAAGAGATTTCAAGATATTTCAAGAGATTTTAATAAACTTCAAGGAATTTTCATGTATTTAGAACAATTATAACTTGATTTACTCCACATTAGAATAAATTCTTTTGAAAATTTTTTAAATCTCTTGAATTCTTTTAAAATCCATTGAAATACCTAATAATCACTTATCCCTAAAATCTCTTGAAATTCCTTAAAGTCACTTAAAATTTGATAAAACCCTTTAAGGTGTCTTGAAATCTTGTGAGGAATTTCAATTGATTTCAAAAGAATTCATAGGAATTCAGGGATTTTCAGAAGATTTCAAGATATTTTAAGTAATTAAAAAAAATCCAGTAATTGATTCTAATTACGAAGAAATCAAATGAAATCCCTTAAAATATTTTAAAATTATTTGAAATTCTTTAAAATCTTTAAAATCATCAGTAAATGTCTTCAAATAGTTTGAAATATTTCAAAATTTCATAGGGTTCATCAAAATCTCTTGAAACATTTTGAAATCTCGTGAATTCCCTTGAAGTCTCTTATAAGTCCTTAAAATTACTTATTGTCCAATAAAACAATGTTAAATCTCTTAAAATTACTTAAAATTTAAAAAAAAATCCTTGAAATCCTGAAAAAGTTTAAAGACTCTTTAAAACTTCTTTAAACTCTTTAAAAAATCTCTTATAATACCGAAAAACGCTGGGTAAATAAATAACTTATGATTATTTATGTTTCGCTTTTGGAGACTTTATTCTGGCTATTTTGAGGGAGAATCAATAGCGAGTGAAAAAATGTAAATATAAAGGGGTAGAAATAAAAATATTGATATAG
Source organism: Synergus umbraculus (assembly GCA_900474325.1). NCBI lineage: Eukaryota > Metazoa > Arthropoda > Insecta > Hymenoptera > Cynipidae > Synergus > Synergus umbraculus. Next base: position 2,224 of record UCOK01016069.1, read on the forward strand.
ATTTAATTTTTTATGGTCGAATCCAGAAAAGAATAGCCAGTTAAGTGGAAAAAGTAGTGTTTGGTCAGACATCGGGATTTGAATAGATTTCATTGATTTCTATTTATTAATTTCTCGAAATCGATAAAAATTTATTAGAACATATTGTGATAATCCAAAACATTTTAAAACATAAAAAATGCTTCCCTTGGAATTCTTAGAAATTCTTTGAAATATTTTAAACTTGCATTAAAATTTATCGTTACCTCAAAAACAAAAAGTGAAACGCGACTGATAATACTGGTTAATAATAATAATAATAATAATAATAATAATAATAATAATAATAATAACAATAATAATAATAATAATTACCAGCAGTAAAAATTAGAGGCGGAAAATATGAGAAATCTGAAATATGAAACAATGATACCAATATACCAATTCGAAATTACTGATTGAAAATTAATCTGTCCATCATCGCTTTGATGCATACAAATTTATATTGGAAATACTGCTAACAAATGTTCCTCGTTAAATTAATCCTTGGCTGGGAATTTACATCGTAAATTTACATTCAGAGGGTCGCTAACTTGAATCTTGTTTATCTGCATTTATTTCGGCAACAGTTAATAGTTGCTGGGCTGGTGTGCAAGGGGATGAGAGGGCGATGCAAAGGGGTGATGAAACTGACCCAGTGGAGGAGAATTGAGAGAAGTATGCGTTAATTAGGGGTCAGTATGCGGTAATCTGCGGATTTGCGGCAAGCCTGCCGCATGCCATCGTGTTGATATAGATCTATAAAGGGATATTATAGTGTGGAGAAAGAAAGTGCTGCCCGTTAATCCACCGGAAATAACGAAAGAGTTTTTACATTGATCATCATTGAAATTGGAGATTTAATTTAAGCAGCACTAATTGATGGTTTTCCTAATTTAGGCGCTAATGAGGGACGAATCAGGTATCAACTACATAAACTCATGAAAATTCTTATTAGAAATTTTTGTAGGAACAATTGCCTACAAAATAAATGTGCGAATCTCCCATAGGATAAGGATTATAATTCATAGCATGACAATCGAACGAGTGACTTGACTTTTTACTCCCGTGCGATGGAAAGGTAGAAAACGATTTATAAACCGGGCGAACGGAAAAGATCGGGAAGGAATTGTCCACTCCCTGCAGACGGCCGAGAAGTGCCGCCGAGGAAAAAAGGAAAAACTGGACTCCCTCTTTGATAGCAAGCCGCTGTATTGTTTAAATTTCATTCCTCCAGTGTGTGTACACGGCTTGATAGTGGTAGATTGGCGTTGCATGTATTGCTGAGGAAAACCCCAGGGAAATACAGAGAGCCGCACAAGCGCCCCAACGGCCCTGGTCATTTTTCCCTTTTATGCGTTCCATTCGTTCGTGTCACTTCGTATGCTTCCAGCCACTATATATAACTGTATGCGTGTCGGCATAGAGGTGAGTATATATACAGGACGATAACGAATTAAGTTTCTCTGCCCCTTAGGAATTCAAAAACAAATTTTAAAAATGATTTTACATCCCCATATCTTCTGGAGAGATAATTGCATCATGCACTGTAATATTTCATTTACTCAACATCCTGCACGAAGAAAAATGGATATTATAAAGTAATATCTAGCTATTTAACTGTGGGACGACTATCTAGATATTTAGATATAATATCTTGATATTAAAATATATAATCCAAATATTCTAACATCCAATATTTGAATATATGGATACTAAGTTTTAATATCAAGATATTATATCTATATATCTAGATAGTCGTCCCATAGTTAAATAGCTAGATATTACTTTTTAATATCCATTTTTCTCCTTGTCCAGAAATTTTATCTTAAAAAAGAGAAGAGATGTTTATGTCGAGATTATTTATATCGAACACATTGTTGTCGAAAACCTGATTGGTTTAGAAACTGCGCTAATTGTGTGAATTAATATACTGAATTTGAAAATTATCTTCAGATTATTTTTGAAATTGGATAAAGTTTAAAATAATCTTTAGAGATTTAATGACATATCATAGTTAAGTTATTTTATTTTAAGTTATTTTAAAGACTTAAAGGATTGCAAGGCATTTACGGGATTTCATTGGATTATCAGGAATTTTAAGGGGTTTCATAAGATTTAATGGGATGTTAAGTATTTTTATGGGATTTGATGATCTTTTGGGAGATTCTTAGCAATTTTAAGCGACTTTAAGATATTTTATTAGATATTAAGTAATTTTAAGGACATTTTAAAGGATTTTGTGAGATTATATTGGATTTTCAAGAATTTTAAAGAATTTAACGAAATTCCATGGAATTTTGAGTATTTTTAAGCGATATAATGAGACTTCATGGGATTTTGAGTAATTTTAAGAAATATCAATTGATTTTACGAAATTTAAAGGAATTTCGCAAGATTTCATAGGATTTTAAGTAGTTTTTTTTTAGTTATAACGATAGGTTGTGGAATTTTAAGGAATTTTATTGAACAACAATAAGGAATATCGAAGATTTTATGGGATTTTGACATTTATCGTAATTTATTTCCAGAAATTTTAAAGAATTTGGTGAGATTATATTGGATTTTCAGGAATTTCAAGGGATTTCTTAAGATTTCATGGGATGTTAAGTATTTTTATGGGATTTGATGATCTTTTGGGAGATTCTTAGCAATTTTAAGCGACTTTAAGATATTTTATTAGATATTAAGTAATTTTAAGGACATTTTAAAGGATTTTGTGAGATTATATTGGATTTTCAAGAATTTTAACGAATTTAACGAAATTCCATGGAATTTTGAGAATTTTTAAGCGATATAATGAGACTTCATGGAATTTTAAGTAATTTTAAGAAATATCAATTGATTTTACGAAATTTAAAGGAATTTCGCAAGATTTCATAGGATTTTAAGTCGTTTTTTTTAGTTATAACGATAGGTTGTGGAAGTTTAAGGAATTTTATGGAACAACAATAAGGAATATCGAAGATTTTATGGGATTTTGACATTTATCGTAATTTATTTCCAGAAATCTTAAAGGATTTGGTGAGATTATATTGGATTTTCAGGAATTTCAAGGGATTTCATAAGATTTCATGGGATGTTAAGTAATTTTAAGGATTATAACGATAGGTTGTGGAATTTTAAGGAATTTTGGAATTTTTGAAGCTCTTTCAAGGATTTTCACGAGGTTTTATTGGATTTTAAAATATTTTAAAAGATGTTAAATAGTTTTAAGGACTTTTAAGGGATTCAAGGAATTTTACGGGATTTCATTGAAGTTTAAATACTTGTAAGCTGTTTTGCGGGATATTAACTTATTTTGATGACTTTCAATGAATTTTACGAGATTTCATTAGATTGTCAGGAATTTTACGGGATTTCATGACATTTAATGAGATTTTTAATAATTTTAAGCGAGTTTATGATATTTTATGGGATATTTACGAAATATAAGTGGATTTTCCATGGGTCTTTGAGTAATTTTAAGAAATATCAACTAATTTTACGAAATTAAAATTAAATTTTGGTAAATTCTAAGTAATTTTAACAAATACGAATTAATTTTTCGAAATTTATAGAGGAATTTCATAAGATTTCATAGGGTTTTTAGTCATTTTAAGGATTATAACGATACCCAGTGGGCAAAAAATTGGAAGACGTTTTTAGAACGTCTTTTTGTCCAGTATAAGTAAGTATAGTATATATCCAGTACAAGTTAACATAAATCTGATAAAATTGATTCCATGTAGTACGACGGCACCCATCCGAGTAATAACCGAGAGAAGCATAGCTTAACTTCGGTGATCGGACGAGAAGCCTTAAACATTTCATGCATCCAACTGGACACATTAACAAATATTTAAACCTGAAAGTAGATTTAGAAATCCCACTGGGTAGGTTGTGGAATTTTGAGGAATTTTATGGAAAATCAAGGAATATTAAGTGATTTTATGATTTCAGGTAATTTAAAGTATTTATCGAGATTTCATGGGATTTTAAATAATTTTAAAGAATTTAACGATATTTTGTGTAATTTTGAGTAATTTTACTATCTAAATCTGAATTAGTGAAAAGTGAGTTACGAATTTACTTTAGTGAAAAATTCTACTAATTGTTAGTTATTTTTAACTAAAACTTTAGTGAAAAGTTGAAAACTACGAGTTGAAATAGTGAAATACAACTAATAAGTAGTAAAAATTTTCACTAAAGTAAATTAGTGGCTCACTTTTCACTAATTCAAATTTAGAGAGTGGAATCTTTAAAGCTGTTTCAAGGATTTTCACGAAGTTTTATTGGATTTTCAAATATTCTAAGAGATATTAAATAGTTTTAAGGACTTTTAAGGGATTCCAGGAATTTTACGGGATTTCATAAGAATTCATGGGATTTTTATTCATTTTAAGGATTATAACGATAGGTTGTGGAATTTTAAGGAATTTTAGGGAGCATTAAGGATTATCAAGTAATTTTACGATTTCAGGTAATTCAAAGTATTTTTTGATATTTCATGGTGTTTTAAATAATTTTAAAGGATTTAACGATATTTTGTGTAATTTTATGTAATTTTGGAATTTTTGAAGCTCTTTCAAGGATTTTCACGAGGTTTTATTGGATTTTAAAATATTTTAAGAGATATTAAATAGTTTTAAGGACTTTTAAGGGATTCAAGGAATTTTACGGGATTTCATTGAAGTTTAAATACTTGTAAGATATTTTGCGGGAAATTAACTTATTTTGATGACTTTCAATGAATTTTACGAGATTTCATTAGATTGTCAGGAATTTTAAGAGATTTCATGACATTTCATGGGATTTTTAATAATTTTAAGCGAGTTTATGATATTTTATGGGATATTTACGAAATGTCAGTGGATTTTCAGAAATTTTAAGAGATTTAATCAGATTTCATGGGTCTTTGAGTAATTTTAAGGAATATCAATTTAATTTTCAGGAATTTTATGAGACTTATGAAGATTTCAGAAATTATATAAAGAATTACAAAATTTTATATTTCAAGAATTAAAACTTCTCAATTATTTTTTCTACTAGCAAAAGGTGAGCAAAAACGAGAAATTAATATAGTTAGTGAATTATTAATTACTATCATAATTGCTAGTTTTAAAAAAGGTGGAGTAGGTATTTGAAAAAGACGTTTGGAAAAGTATTTTGGAAAATAGAGAATTAGAAAAGTGGATTTAGATAAGAAACAGAAAAGAGGCTTTGGTTAAATAATTATTTAACATTTACCAATCCGCGATGAATTGAGACATTTAGAAATACTTTCAATAAAAAATTATTGCTATTAATGATAATAAAGCACTATCGTTTGTTTGTTCAGATTAAAGCTCCTGTATTTCCGCTTGTCATATCGCGTGCTTTTGTCTCGCGTGAGTGTTGATGTTACCGTGACAGTTTATTTGTATTTGTGTCAGTTCGTTCACTAACTATGTTATTTTAGTCACATTATACGGGTATTATAAATAATTTAACAGATTTCAGAAGATTTTGAAGTATTTAACGGGAATTATGCCTGAAAAATATTAAAATAATCTTAAAATCTTCTTGAATAATTTAATATTGAAATTAATGGTGTAAAAAAAAGTAACAGAAACGAATCCCACCCGTGAAATAGAATATTAATTATCAATAATCTGGTTTTCCGATTTTAAAGTGTTGCAGTTTAAAAACATTTCATTCACTTAATTTCACAGCTACGAAATGTTAAAGTTCACTTTTTATTTTTAAAACTCTACAATTATTTCTACTTTGCTGAAGAGAATTTCAAAAACTGAATATTTTAATGCGTTACAAAGTTCTTCTTCACAGGGGATAAATAAATTAATATATGTTGGGCAAAAGTTGTGGAATGCGATTTAATAAGTATTACTCACATTCAACATCTACTGTGATCCTCTTGCTGACTGTTGGGGGAACACCATTGGTAGCGATGCAAAGGTAAGCTCCCATCTCGGCTCGCGTAATTTTAGTGAAGTTCAGCTGTTCACCGTCGTACACTGGCACTGAAAACCAACAGAAATTAATTGAGCCCGCTGCATCATGGAGAGTGCAAATATGTGTGTATAATACACTGCCAATTCTACAAGCATTCCTGCATTTGCATGTTATACGAAGGTACATGTACAATTTGGCATAATCGGACAAATGGATCGACATTTTCACAAATAAGCTGCCCACATTCCGAATTTTCGAGCCATTTCATTTTAATCAGGAATGTTTTACTATAATTAAATTCAAACAACATATATGAAATTAATTTAATGGATTCATAAAATTTTATCTCTTTTTATAGATACACAGATTACACGAAAAGTATAATTGAGTTACAAATGGAACTTTCAATCCTCTGCTTTCAGCATTAAATAAAAATTAGGATATCTTTTTGTGGAATGGCAGATCTGTGTATTGATCACCTGAAAGTTCAACGTTTTTTGTGATATATAAAAAAATATACATATAAGAAAAAAAAACAATTTTAAAGTTTTCTGTTTGTAATTTTATGCAGAATTTTTTATTTCGTAACAAATAAATCTTGAAAGTATCGAATTTCTCTAATGAAATGATCTCGTGAAATTTTTTTATGATATTTTGCTTGAAGGGACTTAACTCTAATTTAAGGAGTTCAGCCCTAACTTTTTCTCTCCGAGTCATAAAATTTTACTCATTTCAGGCGTTTCTTTCAACACGCCTATAAAAAAAACTATGTAAGTTGCGATCCCAGCATTTTACTTGAAGGTTCATCTAAAAATAGTATTGAAAATTATTATGAAAAATGTATGAGAAAAATATCCTTCATATAAAAACTCAAAATTGTCATAGTAAAGATTTCCTAAAAAGTATTATTAGTTTCCATCATAAAAGTATTTACTAATTATAAAAAAAATACATTTTGATGGCATATACGATTGAATTCGTGTTATTAATGACAATGATGGGTTCTTATTATTCGGGAAGTTTACATCGACAGCGAAATGGCAAACATTCTTATTACAGGATTTCAAGGAATTTCATAAGATTTAATGAGATTTTAAGTATTTTTATGGGATTTGATAATATTTTGAGAGATTCTAAGTAATTTTAAGAGACTTTAAGATAGTTTATCAGATATTAAGTAATTTTAAGGACATTTTAAAGGGTTTGGTGAGATTATATTGGATTTTCCAGAATTTTAACGAATTTAACGAAATTCCATGGAATTTTGAGTATTTTTAAGATATAATAATGAGACTTCATGGGATTTTGAGTAATTTTAAGAAATATCAATTGATTTTGCGAAATTCAAAGGAATTTAATAAGATTTCACAGGATTTTAAGTAGTTTTTTTAGTTATAACAATAGGGATAGAAAAAAACTATGTAAGTTGCGATCCCAGCATTTTACTTGAAGGTTCATCTAAAAATAGTATTGAAAATTATTATGAAAAATGCATTAGCAAAAATATCCTTCATATAAAGCAATTTCAAGGGGTTTCATAAGATTTCATGTGATTTTAAATAATTTTATGGGATTTGATGATGTTTTGGGAGATTCTTAGCAATTTTAAGCGACTTTAAGTTATTTTATGAAATATTAAGTAATTTTAAGGACATTTTAAAGGATTTTGTGAGATTTTATTGGATTTTCAAGAATTTTAACGAATTTAACGAAATTCCATGAAATTTTGAAAATTTTTAAGCGATATAATGAGACTTCATGGAATTTTAAGGAATTTTTTGGAACAACAAGGAATATTAAAGATTTTATGGGATTTTGACATTTATGGACATTTATTTCCAGAAATTATAAAGGATTTGGTGAGATTATATTGGATTTTCAGGAATTTCACGGGATTTCATAAGAATTCATGGGATTTTTAGTCATTTTAAGGATTATAACGATAGGTTGTGGAATTTTAAGGAATTTTAGGGAGCATCAAGGATTATCAAGTAATTTTACTATTGCAGGTAATTCAAAGTATTTTTTGATATTTCATGGGGTTTTAAATAATTTTAAAGAATTTAACGATATTTTGTGTAATTTTAAGTAATTTTGGAATGTTTAAAGTTTTAAACTTTTAAGGGGTTCAAGGAATTTTACGGGATTTAATTGGATTGTCAGGATTTTTAAGAGATTTCATTGGATTTTAAATAATTTTAATGTATTTTACGGGATATTTAGTAATTTTAAAGACTTTTAAAAAATTCAACAGATTTTACGAAATTTCAGTGGATTTTCAGGAATTCTAAGAGATTTAATCAGATTTAATGGGATTTTGAGTAATTTTAAGAAATATCAAATGAGTTTACGAAATTTACAGGAATTTCACCAAATTATATTTCAAGAATTAAAAATTCTAAATTATTTGTTCTACTAGCGAGTAATTAGAATTAAATTCCTTTATCATTTTTTGACATTCTTAGAAATGCTTTGAAACCCCCTCAAATCTTTTTAAATATCTTGAATTTCAATGAAATCTATTGATTTATTGGATTTTAAAATATTTTAAGAGATATTAAATAGTTTTAAGGACTTTTAAGGGATTCAAGGAATTTTACGGGATTTCATTGAAGTTTAAATACTTGTAAGATGTTTTGCGGGATATTAACTTATTTTGATGACTTTCAATGAATTTTACGAGATTTCATTAGATTGTCAGGAATTTTACAGGATTTCATGACATTTAATGAGATTTTTAATAATTTTAAGCGAGTTTATGATATTTTATGGGATATTTACGAAATATAAGTGGATTTTCAGAAATTATAAGAGATTTAATCAGATTTCATGGGTCTTTGAGTAATTTTAAGAAATATCAATTAATTTTACGAAACTTAAAGGAATTTCACAAATTTTCATAGGATTTTAAGTAGTTTTTTTAGTTATAACGATAGGTTGTTGAATTTTAAGCAATTTTTTGGAACAAAAAGGAATATCAAGGATTTTATAGGATTTTTACATTTATGGACATTTATTTCCAGAAATTATAAAGGATTTGGTGAGATTATATTGGATTTTCATAAGATTTCATGGGATTTTAAGTAATTTTATGGAATTTGATGATATTTTGGAAAATTCTAAGTAATTTTAAACTACTTTAAAATATTTGATGTAATTTTAAAAACATTTATTTCCAGAAACTTTAAAGGATAAGATAAAATTATGTTGGATTTTCACGAATTTCATAAGATTTGATGGGATTTTAAGTATTTTTATGGGATTTGATAATATTTTGGGAGATTCTAAGTAATTTTAAGCCACTTTAACATACTTTATAAGATATTAAGTAATTTTAAGGACATTCTAAATCATTTGGTGAGATTATATTGAATTTTCCAGAATTTTAACGAATTTAACGAAAGTCCATGGAATTTTGAGTATTTTTAAGAGATATAATGAGACTTTATATAATGAGGGATTTTGAGTAATTCTAAGAAATATCAATTGATTTTGCGAAATCCAAAGGAATTTCATAAGATTTCACTGGATTTTAAGTAGTTTTTTTAGTTATAACAATAGGGATAGGAAAAAACTATGTAAGTTGCGATCCCAGCATTTTACTTGAAGGTTCATCTAAAAATAGTACTAAAAATTATTATGAAAAATGTATTAGCAAAAATATCCTTCATATAAAAACTCACAATTGTCGTAGTAAAGATTTCCTAAAAAGTATTATTAGTTTCCATCATAAAAGTATTTAGTAATTATACAGAAAATACATTTTGATGGCATATACGATTGAATTCGTGTTATTAATGACAAGGATGGGTTCTTATTATTCGGGAAGTTTAAATCGACAGCGAAATGGCAAACAGTCTTATTACAGGATTGCATGATCGCTATTTTAAAAGCATTATATGGAGAAGTTACTTCAAATATAAATCGACTTCGTGCGCTACGTTGCATCAACTTCAGCGGACAATTTACGGCAGAACTTCCGGTGCTCGTGCTGCAGACTCGAAAGCAAGCAAGAACGATTGTAATGTGCGTTCGGAAAGCACGGGAGCCCATAAAATGGTGAAAGAGAAGACGGGGGAAAGGGGGAAATAGAGAGAAAGATGGAGCAGGTACATTTACTACTACTATAAGAAGTATTTAAGATCTTTTTAGAACGTTTACCACCGAGAGAAAAAAATGGAACGATTGAATAAGAATTAATAATAGGAGAAATATAGATTAGTTAGCAGAAATAAGTTTACTTAAATGAATTTTCTATTAATGAAGAAAATATTAATTAGCGATTGATGATTAATATGAAACGAGTAAATATTCGAGAAATGAAAAGTGATGGATATATAATATATAGTGATCGATCCAGTGATGAGAAATATGACAAAAATCCGCAACATTCCTGTACATTAATATACGAGACGATAGACGAAAGGAAATGTGATCGGGCACGCGAGTTTATTGAAAACCGATACGTCTACGATCAAAAGCTCGTTACCGTATTATTGCCGGGCTATCAAGGGTACGAATCGCCTGCAAGCAAATATCTACGAAAATGCTCGTCTCGCCGGAATTGAATGTCTACGGTGGATAGTTACTTTCAATCATTCTCGAGTCCTCATTGCGAAACGATGAAAGATATTTCAATGTGCCGTCTTAGATAAGTTTCTCCTCTCGGAACTTCTTCGTCTTTAACGGAAATTTAACGAAATGCAGTGCCAAATTTCAAAAATACAAATTTCCAGTAATGGAAGTCGGATTGACTTGCTTTCTCCGATTATATTTCTGCAGAAATAAATATTTCACGGTATTTCGAGCAATTTTATGAAATTGTATGACATTTTAAATTATTTTCAGAGATTTAACGATATTTCATAGGATATTAAGTTATTTCAAGGGACTTTAAGGCATTTACAGTATTTTATTGGATTTTCGGGGATTTCAAGGGATTTCATATAATTTTTTTGGATTTTAAGAATTTGTATGGGATTCGATTATATTTTGGGAGATTCTAAGTAATTTTAAACGACTTTAAGATATTTTGTGTAATTTTAAAAACATGTGGTTCCAGAAACTTTAAAGGATAAGATAAAACTATGTTGGATTTTCACGAATTTCAAGGAATTTTATAAGATTTAATGGGATTTTAAGTATTTTTATGGGATTTGATAATATTTTGGGAGATTCTAAGTAATTTTAAGCCACTTTAAGATACTTTATAAGATATTAAGTAATTTTAAGGACATTTTAAAGGATTTGGTGAGATTATATTGGATTTTCCAGAATTTTAACGAATTTAACGAAATTCCATGGAATTTTGAGAATTTTTAAGAGATATAATGAGGCTTTATATAATGAGGGATTTTGAGTAATTTTAAGAAATATCAATTGATTTTGCGAAATTCAAAGGAATTTCATAAGATTTCACAGAGTTTTAAGTAATTTTTTGAGTTATAACGATAGGTTGTGGAATTTTAAGGAATTTTAAGGAGCATCAAGAATTATCAAGTGATTTTATGATTTCAGGTATAATTCAAAGTATTATTTGATATTTTATGGGGTTTTAAATAATTTTAAAGGATTTAACGATATTTTGTGTAATTTTAAGTAATTTTGGAATCTTTGAAGCTCTTTCAAGGATTTTAATGAAGTTTTATTGGATTTTAAAATATTTTAAGGGATATTAAATAGTTCTAGGGACTTTTGAAGGATTCAAGGGATTTTACGGGATTTCATGGAATTTTAAATACTTGTAAGATATTTTACGGAATATTAACTTATTTTGAGGACTTTCACGGATTTTACGAGAATTCATTAGATTGTCAGGAATTTTAAGAGATTTCAAGAATTTCAAAGAATTTTGATTGATTTTAAGAGATGAAATAAAACTTTATGCAATTAATTAAAGACGTAGCTTTGCAGACAAAAAAATGTCGGTAAGGTAGGGATCGGGTAAGTCTTACATGGCCTTAAGACATTTTATGTAATTTTAAAAACATTTAGTTCCAGAAACTTTAAAGAATAAGGTAAAATTATGTTGGATTTTCACGAATTTCAAGAAATTTCGTAAGATTTAATGGGATTTTAAGTATTTTTATGGGATTTGATGATATTTTAGGAGATTCTAAGTAATTTTAAGGATATTTTAAAGGAATTGGTGAGATTATATTGGATTTTCGAGAATTTTAAATAATTTAACGAAATTCCATGGAATTTTGAGTAATTGAAAGTAATTTTAATGAGTATAATTTTTTTTTGGTAAACATAAAGGAATTTCATAAGATTTTATAGGATTTGAAGTAGTTTTTTGAGTTATAACGATAGGTTGTGGAATTTTAAGGCATTTTTTGGAACAACAAGGAATATCAAAGATTTTATGGGATTTTGACATTTATGGACATTTATTTCCAGAAATTTTAAAGGATTTGTTGAGATTATATTGGATTTTCAGGAATTTCAAGGGATTTCATAAGATTTCATGGGATTTTAAGTAATTTTATGGGATTTGATGATATTTTGTGAAATTCTAAGTAATTTTAACAAATACGAATTAATTTTTCGAAATTTATAAAGGAATTTCATTAGATTTCATGGGATTTTTAGTCATTTTAAAGATTATAACGATAGGTTGTGGAATTTTAAGGAATTTTAGGGAGCATCAAGGATTATCAAGTGATTTTACAATTTCAGGTATAATTCAAAGTGTTATTTGATATTTCATGGGGTTTTAAATAATTTTAAAGGATTTAATGATATTTTGTGTAATTTTAAGTAATTTTGGAATCTTTGAAGCTCTTTTAAAGAACTTCTTCGTCTTTAACGGAAATTTAACGAAATGCAGTGCCAAATTTCAAAAATACAAATTTCCAGTAATGGAAGGCGGATTAACTTGCTTTCTCCGATTACTTCTGCAGAATTAAAAAATTACAGGAACTGTAATTGTTTTCCTGGTATTCTTTTTCTTAATTCCTTTTTTCTTTTTTTTTTACATTTTTAAATTACGTTTATCATTTCTTTAGATGATATTTAAATGATTTTGGAAACGAGAAAGTTCCAGATGTGAAAGTTTGATAAGTTTGAATACTATAGTATTCTAGGGGTGTTCCCATGTACTAGACAGTAAACTGGTACTTAGCTTAACTTTGGACACTCACGTGCATTACGTCAAGTTAAAATCGAGTTTATAATAGTACGATAATGTCTCTCTGCTTATTGTTGTAGTGACGAAACTAAAGGACAACTTTTAATTACCAACAAGTTTCTCACAATTAGTATATTAACGCATGGATACTTATTCAATCTCTTGAATCAAGTTCAACAAGGATTTTCTGAGTTTTTTCTGTCATTTAAACTGAATTTCGTACAATTTTATGAAATACTCATTTGAAAAATAACAGGAGATATTTTAAGACATTGTATTAAGAGTTTCAATAGCTTTTAGAGATTTTCAAGAATTTTACGAGATTATAAAAAAAGATCAATAGATTTCATTAAAATTCAAGATATTTCAAAAGATTTGAGGGGGTTTCAAAACATTTCTAAGAATGTCAAAAAATGACAAAGGAATTTAATTCTAATTACTCGCTAGTAGAACAAATAATTTAGAATTTTTAATTCTTGAAATATAATTTGGTGAAATTCCTGTAAATTTCGTAAATTCATTTGATATTTCTTAAAATTACTCAAAATCCCATTAAATCTGATTAAATCTCTTAGAATTCCTGAAAATCCACTGAAATTTCGTAAAATCCGTTGAATTTTTTAAAAGTCTTTAAAATTACTAAATATCCCGTAAAATACATTAAAATTATTTAAAATCCCATGAAATGTCATGAAATGTCTTAAAAATTCTGACAATCCAATTAAATCCCGTAAAATTCCTTGAACCCCTTAAAAGTTTAAAACTTTAAACATTCCAAAATTACTTAAAATTACACAAAATATCATTAAATCCTTTAAAATTATTTAAAACCCCATGAAATATCAAATAATACTTTGAATTACCTGCAATCGTAAAATCACTTGATAATCCTTGATGCTCCCTAAAATTCCTTAAAATTCCACAACCTATCGTTATAATCCTTAAAATGACTAAAAACCCTATGAAATCTTATGAAATTCCTTTACAAATTTCGAAAAATTAATTCGTATTTGTTAAAATTACTTAGAATTTCACAAAATATCATCAAATCCCATAAAATTACTTAAAATCCCATAAAATCTTATGAAATTCCTGAAAATCCAATATAATTTCATCAAATCCATTATAATTTCTGGAAATAAATGTCCATAAATTTCAAAATCCTATAAAATCTTTGATATTTTACTTAATATCTCATAAAATATCTTAAAGTCGCTTAAAATTACTTAGAATCTCCCAAAATATCATCAAATCCCATAAAAATACTTAAAATCCCATTAAATCTTATGAAATTCCTTGAAATTCGTGAAAATCCAACATAATTTTATCTTATTCTTTAAAGTTTATGGAACTAAATGTTTCTAAAATTGTATAAAATATCTTGAAGTCGTTTAAAATTACTTAGAATTTCCCAAAATATAATCAAATCCCATACAAATTCTTAAAATCCCATGAAATTTTATCAAATCCCTTGAAATCCCTGAAAATCCAATAAAATACTGTAAATGCCTTAAAATCCCATGAAATATTATGAAATCCCTTGAAATCCCTGAAAATCCAATATAATCTCACTAAATCCTTTATAATTTCTGGAAATAAATGTCCATAAATGTCAAAATTCTATAAAATCTTTGATATTTCCTTGTTGTTCCAAAAAATTCCTTAAAATTCCACAACCTATCGTTTTAACTCAAAAAATTACTTAAAACCCTGTGAAATCTTGTGAAATTCCTTTAAATTTCGTAAAATCAATTGATATTTCTTAAAATTACTCAAAATTCCATGGAATTTCGTTAAATTCGTTAAAATTCTGGGAAATTCAATACAATCTTACCAAATCATTAAGAATGTCCTTAAAATTACTTAATATCTCATAAACTATCTTAAAGTCGCTTAAAATTACTTAGAATCTCCCAAAATATCATCAAATCCCATAAAAATACTTAAAATCCCATTAAATCTTATGAAATTCCTTGAAATTCGTGAAAATCCTACATAATTTTATCTTATCCTTTAAAGTTTCTGGAACTACATGTTTTTAAAATTACACAAAATACCTTAAAGTCGTTTAAAATTACTTAGAATCTCCCAAAATATAATCCCATAAAAAGACTTAAAATCCCATGAAATTTTATGAAATCCCTGAAAATCCAATAAAATACTGTAAATGTCATAAAATCCCTTGAAATAACTTAATATCCTATATGAAATATCGTTAAATCTCTGAAAATAATTTGAAATGTCATGTAATTTCATAAAATTGCTCGAAATACCGTGAAATCACTTAATATTTCTAAAACCTAAATAAATTTCGTAAAACGCTTTTAAATTCTTTAAAATTTGTATTAAAAGTCATTTTTCATTTATCTAATCTTGAATGCCTGAAAGGAAATTTTTCTGAGAAATCGGGGAAATTTCAAGTAGATTTTTAATATGTAACAAGCATATCTTTGTATCAGTATAGGAAAACTGTTGTATTGCGTCAAAAGAAAATAGTTATGAGTTTCAATACCCGACATATATCAAACACAAAATCCGTCCCGGGTTTCAATAGTTCATTATATAGAATGATATCGAACATATCTATATGTATATAATATATATATATATATA
>UCOK01016070.1:0-14434 GCA_900474325.1 Synergus umbraculus
GACGTAAGGGAAATAAAGATTCCTTGTGTCGAAATTGATGAAATTTTGCATAGTTATTCCACTATATACCTAGTTGAATTTCTTACAAAATACTTAATTTTACAAGTTTTATGTACTTTTATAATTTTCGAAAAATTCATTTTTTCACTATAACTTCTCAAATATTCAAAAATGAAAGCTGATGTAAGGAAAATAAAGGTTCCTTGCGTCGAGGCGAATCGATTGACCTATAAGATTAATAAATTTCATTGAAAAATACAAAATTTGTGTTTAATTGTAATTTTCGAAAATGAATTTAATGATGATGTAAAGAATGCTTAATGCTTCCTCTATGAGGAAGCAAATCATATTTGCTTCACAGCTAGTTTTTGCTAGTTTTAGTGGAATTACTTCAAATTTTAAAAGGTAAAAATAAATACATAGCATATTGTGTAACGGTAATTCCGACTTATACAGACTTCTTTGCCTCTGAGTATCGCTCCAAAATTAGTCACCCAACTTAATTCCCGAAAATCTAAGAATTTTATTTGCCAAAGACGCCAGGTATTTTGAATACCGCTCAAAACTCGAATCCCTGAAATTTTACTCGAAGTCCTGAAAATAAAATTTATTCCAACTAGCTCGTTTAGGAGAGGGATATCGTGGGGTCTGAGATTAAATTGAAAATAAAAGAAAACATAGTTTATTGAATAAAGAAAATAATGTTTAAATGAAATTTGTACAATCGGAAATTAGAAAATAATATACTAAAGAATGTTAGTTTGAAATCTCAGACTTTAAGGCTACGTAATCTCACGTCTAAATCGTGACGTCATACGGCATCTACACGTACACTTCTTGTTACGTAATTACATGTATTTGTAACATTCTGATTTTCCCTGAAAGATTTTATAACTTATAATTATCTTAGCGAATGCTTCAGTCGAGCCAGGGGGTCAGGTTTTAAAGATAATTAAATGAAAATCGAACAACTTTGTTAATACTGTAAACTATAAACATGAGTATTTATGCCCTACAATTTACATATCTAACTGTGTGAATTTAAATAAATAACAAAAGAATGAAATTAGAATTTGTGTGGTTGATTTGGTTGTCTGTGAGTGTTGAATGAAAATGTGTGGAGTTGAATGAGTTTGTCTGAACGAAGACGGAAAGTGACTATTCGTCCTGTAATGATACATTTTACGGTTTTGTTAGACAAAGTACAAATTGACAGATTCATGAACGAATTCGACATTTGGGCGATTTTGCAGAATACAATATTTATCGCTTCAGTTCTCTTACTTCAGCGGTTTTTACGGTACGGAGAGAAGGGAGGACTGATAGGAAAAATAATGTAGGTTTCGGATATATAAATCTCCAATGCGTTTTGTAGATAATATTTGTAAGTGCTCCTATTAAATATTATTCGTCGGTTTAATTTGTCACTCACAGATGCGCCTGTTGAGTGTAAATTAATTTCTATCGCTTTGCAATTTAATAGACAGGATTTACAGGAAAAGGAATAGAGAAGTATTCTCGGGTGGAAAATATTAATAATAGACGCTCCTATTTATTAATATTTTATCATGGATTTCTACAACCTTAGGCGATCCTAATTACTAAAGAAATCGTACACCTTTCGAAAGAGAGAGAGAGAGAGAGAAAGAGAGAAAAAAAGCGGAGAACGGATAAGAATGAAGTTATGTTTAGGAAAATGTCAAACATAGTAGCTCCTATAGCAAGACATTTCCTTTAGACGAGAATTGACAACGACAGGTGCGCCTGAGCGTTGGCAATTCGCCATACAAAAGAGTACGGAAATCGACAAGGATAGATGCGCCTATGCCTTGGGATTTCGCCGGTGCTTTGCCTACCACAGATGCTCCTGTTGATAGGAAAAGTACATTTGTTTTCACCAGGCGGGAGCTCTCCGATGTGCTCGATGAGTCTCGCCTAGCTAGACTGCTGAATTGTTCTTCCGTGACTTGGAGAGGGGACCGATGTTAGGTAACGAGAGTATAATGCAGGAATACGAGAGCGGGGATGGTGACTGTGAGGTACGGTAACGATTATGCGTACGGTACGCACACAGGCGTAATCACTCGTTACATATACAATTGTTAGAATTTCGAAAACATTTTGTATTACCAAAATTAACAATCATCAAAAATAAGATTGTTTCGCAAATACTAAGAATAAGAAGAGGGAGACGGCGCTATATTTCATATGAGCGTCGGCTCGTCATTACATAATCACTAATGGACTTTGGCCACATATTACGTAATTTTCGTAACTTCAAATAAACTCTAATGGTGCGTTTACACCTCGGCCTGCCCGACCGGTGCAGGCAGAAAGTACATGAGAGTAACGGAGATAGAGAGTTCTTTTTGTCCAATTTTTCGATCTCTATCTCTTTTACTCTTATGTACTTTCTGCCTGCACCGGTCGGGCAGGCCGAGGTGTAAACGCACCATAAATCTCAAACATAAACTGGAGAAATCTAAAAGTGAAACGCCTACCTTACTTCCGTAGACCCAAATAATCCAAATCTATCGAAATTGGTGCAGAGTTAGGCACTTTTTATTTCACTAAAAGAAAACTCCGAAATTACGATAATGATCGTAGAACAGCCATAAGAGGACTGGCTGCTCGCCGTAATTCTTGTCTGAGTTCGCAGTTGTCGCTCTACATGACGCAGTGTCCATGAGCTGCTGCTCCTTAGTGATGGGCGAGAGATGTTATATTCAGCATGTTGGCTGCGTACGTGTATTGTGATAGCTTGTTAACAATACAATTTATGTATACATTAAATTGTATTTACTTGCAATTTTGGAAGATGAAACAATATAATAAATGACTGACACATCCCAGACGATAACATACAAACTATAAATGTTCGGGTGGGGTTCTTCGGAAGTCTGGTAAGCTAAAACGGCAAAAATGTTTCTTAACCTAAACTTACTCTAATTTACTTAATACAGAATTCCTTCATTTCTCATACAGTCATATCAACACTCACACTCTTACTTACACTGGCTGTTCTATTTTTAATCTCTCGAACAAAATCGATCTGGGAAAAGGATCAGCAATGTGGTGAAAATTCACCACGTTACAATTGTGCAACAAGGGCGTAAAGGAGGTTATTTTGGCGAGTGTGAAGATTAGAACCTCAATCACTCGAGGCAAAATATCCTTTCGACTTTGATGAATACGATATTTTTTTCCGGATCCGTATGAAAATGCGACGTGGACATTGGATTTGATAAATGTGAAACTGGATATAGATCGATTAAGGAGTTACGTAGCAGTAATAAATCTTTTAAGTAGAAACGAAAATTTATGTCAATTGTTGGTAAAAACTTCAATACGCTTGCGATAGCTGGATTATTTATTTACAAACTTAATTTTTTAGGACGAACTATTGGCAATATACAGAAATATTTTGTCCCCGATTGGTTTGGAAATCCTACATTTTTTTGTAGCCCACCCCAGTAAGAAGTCTATTCTTAAGTTATTCGTGCACATTATTTTACATCACTCTTTGCAATAAAATTCACTAGGGTCATGTGATACTTTATCATAAGAGCAATTTAGTTTCACTAATTTTACGCAGGTAATAATAAATATTTTTTGCTAAAACATTGAAAAAAAAAAATTTTTAAACTAAGAGTTTTAGCAAAAAATATTTATTATTCCAAGCGTAAAGTTGGGAAAACTAAATTTGATGTTATGGTAATTATCACATGCCCTTAAATACAATTTTAAGAATACACTTAATTATTACGTATGTGCATATTTATCACTATTGCAGATTTCAAATCAAAATTAAAAAATCATTATCGAGCACATCGATTATCTTTTTGGCTGAATTTGGTACCCGATCTTCACAAACCCGGCTCTGATGATGTACCTAAGTCACATCATTTACTAGACATGGATAAGGTAAGTTTTATTCTTGCGTGCACCGTAATTACTAAAAAAATGTAAACGATCCCCATCCAGAGGTGATATTTCTAAAAAAAAAAAATTATTTTATGTGACATATTTATGTAAAGAAAATTTTACTTTCAGATATCACCAAAAATTGTTCAAAAAGTTCCAATAATATTAACGTCACCCAGTTTAGAACTTACGTCAGAAAAACATCAAAATACATCAACTGCCATACCAAGTGAGCTACCTTTTGGCGAAACAACTGCTCAACCTGAAGATGGATTTGCTGCATATTCTACTGCCTTAAGTGTTACAATAGCCATTGGCTGTAGTTTGCTAATTTTGAACGTTCTTATTTTTGCGGGTGTCTACTATCAACGGGACAAACATAGTTATCACAGTGATGCAAAAAAATTTCCAGAAAACGGACAAATGCCAAATAATATTTGCGGGGAGCTCGAAAATAAAGTAACCGACAGACATTTCGTTAAACATGTGCCTCCGCATGAACTCACGAATATGCAAAACAATTCGTGTCACGTTCCGATACCACCTCCGCCACCAAAGAATATAAAGCCAAACAAATCTATTAAAAATATAATTATTAGTCCTATTCACTTGCAACAGGAGGGCGTGATATTGGCTACCTCAACCACAAGGAAAAAGGATGCTCATACTTATCAAAAAATTATGGAAGAATTGAGAGTTTGATTACGGAAAATTTTTGTTTTCGGATTCTATGCTATGTCGGGCATCCATGTTATAATGATTCTTATATTTTGTGACATCGTTTGATAAGAGTATACATGCATGTTTTTAAACATTATACACACATTTGTTCTTTATTTAATGCCTTTAAAATACAATTATTACAAAGTCGTTTAGATAATCATTTAATGATTGTGCGATGCATTGAGAAAAATAGATGTTTATGCGTAAAAACCAAATGTTACAGTTTAACATATAGAGGTTTAAACATTAGGACAACCATCTACATGTTTCATCTCAAAGAAAACATATATATATATCATATATATATATATAGTAGACTAACTACCTTGAACATCATTTAACGTCAAATATTTATGTTTTACAAACCAAAACTCTGTATGCATTTTGGAAAAAATTAATTGAAAGTACTTCATTAATAAATACATATGTCTATATTATGAATAATAGGGTAAAGGAATCAATTGTCGAGGAAATAGCCAACCTCAAAATTATCTATCTTTCAATTCATAAACGATAACTCTTACAACTTTGAAACTTATTTGGTTGGACAGAATATTTGTCAAACTTTCATTTCTGTATGTGTTTTTTTCAGAAATTTAGGACTTAAAGCAAAAATTGTGAAGAAGAGAAATGAGTCGAAAACATCATTTCTCGAGGTGAATTTTCCAATCGCTCGAAGTCTTGGAACCGTTTGTCGAGTGCATTTCTCGACGTGACAAACCTAACCAATGTCAGCTTATGTCATTGAAATTATGGATATTTCTATTTAAACTATGCAAATTTTCGTATAAAATCACAATATCTTTTATACTATGTTCATTTACTATCGTTATACAACATCATTTAGATTTATTGAAATTATATGAACACAAAATTCTTTCCATTACACATTTTGTTTACTATTGTACATGTTGTACATACATCTCTTAAGGTGTATATAACAGATGTTAAGTCGTAATATCTAGATGCTGAGGGTCATGATATAAATTTCTACCAACAAATTTTAAACATCTCATTTTCTCAATGTGGAAATAGAAATATAGATGAATATTGTACAGTCTACAATCATTTAACTCTTATCAAAACCACAACTTTGTACTTGCTGAAAATTCCGAAGTTGGATACGGCGTTGTATCCTATTAAGTTCCGTTGTCAAATCCTACTTCGGATTTTCCAATGGATCGTGCATTGGCACATACGACGAAAGCGAAACCGGAAACAGCCCCAGAATCTTAATCGAAATATGAGACCAGATCCGTCGTCGTACCCATGTCGAATCCTGATGGGATTCTGATAGGAATTTTTTTTTATTTCAAGAAACATATAGCTGTGAACAGCGTTGTGGTTTTTGCTTATTACTTTTTTAAAAAAGGTAAGCTATTACTTATTATCAAGTTTTTACTTATATACGTATAAGTAATAAGATACCTATCTAAAATATGAATGATCCAAAAACAACACAACTGGTCAAAATTATGTTTCTTTTAATAAAAAAATTTCCAATCAGGATCCTGCCAGAATTCGGTACGGATCCGGTCACAAATTCCGACAACGAATCCAGGACTGTTTTCGTCTTCGCTTCCGTCGTATTGCCGATTAGGGATGTTCGATCACGATTCGATTCTGCCAAGATCGATCCAAAGATTCCAATTAGTCGATCTTTTAAACCGATTCCTTAGGTTCGATTTTTTTTAAGAATCTAACATCCCTAGTGCCGATGCACGAAACATCGCAGAATCCGAAGTAGTATTTGACAACGGAACTTAATAGGATATGACGCCGTATCCGACGACGGAATTCTCAGTAGTAGTATATTAAATAAAAACGTTTTGTCAGAAGGTGAGTATTCACTACCATTCTTTTAGCTACAAATAAATTTTAAAGTATCCATAAAAGATATATTCATGATCTATCATGACCGGAAATACAAGTTAAGGCTGTTGGAGCACTTTTTCAAAACATAAATATTACTGTAGGGTTAGTCTAATCTATTGTAATCTGTCAGTTCATTTTAATATATGGGGCATTATTCCTCAAGTGTACCACCCGCAGAATTCGACTTTGTCTGATGGAACTCAAACTTGAATAAAGTATAGTCCTACTAGGTACAACTTTAGAGGAAAAAGATTTTTTCGATTGAATAAAAATTGACCGAGATAGGGGAGGGGGAATTTTTAGAATCTTTTCGATTTTGTACGGTTTCGTGCTATTTTTAAGTCTATATCTTTCGATGCAGTTTAATAAATAATAAATATTCATAATTGATACGATAAATGAGTGCGAAGAAGTTCCGCTGTGTGAGAAGCACAGTAGTCTCGAGTGCCGTCGGCGCGGCGCTTTACTCTTTATTAATTTTTTCTCGAAAACAACAAAAAACGGCAAGATAAAATTTACAGCATCGAAAGATATAGACTTAAGCTTTATAAAAAAAATGATTTTTTTATGTAAAAGTCAAAACTATTTTGATTTTCAAAAAAATCGGTCAAATTTTCAATTTTTTAAAAAATGGTTATAACTATTCGATAGACTAGGAAAAAAGCTATCAAAAACATGTGGGACAAAATTTTTTATATTCCATAGGAAAGGAGCTTAATACTTTCGAAATAGCACGAAACCGTACAAAATCTAAAAAATTGTAAAAATTCCCCCTCTCCTATCTCAGTCAATTTTTATCCAATTGAAAAAATCTTTTTCCTCTAAAGTTGTACCTAGTAGTACTATAATTTACCCAAGTTTGAGTTCCATCAGACAAAGTCGAAATCTGAGGGTGGTACACTTGAGGAATAAGGCCCCATATATAGATAGATTTTTTACTCTAAAAATACACTTATTGAATTGCCGTTTGGCAAGGGTAGGTTTTTAGATTGCACGAGGGAGGGATACTCCTTATTTTTTTGAAAAAATGTATGGATTTGCTAAAATGACAAATTTTCGGGTGGTATAAAATCGTGGGTACCGCGGCCATTTTTTGACACGTAGACACACGTGAAAGAGAACGAGAGTGAATGCGCAATACTTACTCAGAGCTACTTAGACAGAGAGGCATAACACTGCACTTGCCTAAACACCCTGATTGTAAACACTGTTACAATTTATTATTTTCACTTAGAAACTCGGGAGCACTTATGAAATTCACGTAAAAATACTTGAGAAAAAATAATGTTGACAGCTCAGCTGTTCGACGCGTAGGTGCAGCGACATTGTACATTGCAAGTTGTCTCGCTTCGCAAGTGCAGTGCTATGCCTCCTGTCCAAAATATTGTTAGGAGATGAGACCTTTTGAGAGTATTGGACTGTATTATTTCTGAGTGAGCTGCCGGATCCTCTGTTTTTTTTAAATCAATGAATGGATTTAATTTTAATAATGGAGAAGTACTTGGTATATCAAGTTCCAGTTTAAGGCAATTCATTTCGTTAGAAAAGACTTGCTGCTGGACATAACGAACCCAGAAATTTGAAGCTTGATTAATCTCAACAGCAGATAATAAATTTGTATACTGTTTTTTAATTCTAATGATTTGAGCGAAACGTAAAACATACGCCGTGATACGAAGAAGGCGTGACCATGATTGGCACTCTTTCCAATAATTTTTAACACCATGCTCTCTCCGTGACAACCTGAATATTAGGGCGGTCCAAAAATGCATTGCAAAAATTTTTTCAATGATACAGAGTCTCGATCTCCCCAATTCGTTTCTAAAACCGAAAAAAGAAAGTCCCTAATTTTTTTTTTTTTTTTTTTTTTTGATTAGGAATAAGTGACGGGAGATTATAGATACTTATAGAGAACTATCCGCCAAAGAATTTCGTGTATCACACATATGGGTTATGCACCTCTACACACCCCCAGGGGGCCTTGAAAACTACCCTTAAAAGCTAAAATTACAATTTTTCATGAAATTGACGTTCTGAGCACTTTATCCTCGTTGTTTTTCTTAATAATTATTATTAGTATTAATCTATTGAAATATTTATTAACATTGTTTAATAAATCTTTAATTATTTAAACAAATATCATTTGTTTAATGTTTTTTTTTTGAAAATTTCGTTTTTTATCACAAAAATGTTTACTATTTTCTAATGATATATTGATACAACATTAGTTAGTTAATTTTCAAATATTTAAACAAATAACATTTGTTTAAAAATTTTTGTTTAAAATTCGTTTTTTATTATAAAAATATATACAATTGGACTATACTGGTATATTAATAAACATTGTTTAGTAAATTTCAATTATTTAAACAAATTCCAATTTTTTCATAAAATTTTTTTCTAATTTTTTTTTTTAACAAAAATTATTAGCTTCCAACTGAATGGGAAATGAAGCGTACAAAAAAGGAAAACAAATTGTTTCCCAAATAAAAGTAGTCAACGACGTTACAGAGAGAGCTGTAAAATTGATTTTGTTACATCCCAATTTTTATAAAAATTTCAATGTAATGCATGTATGTAGAAATAGAGTATGTTTATCATATATTTTAATGATAACTCTCCACTAATGATAATGAGTATTATAATAACTACAGCCGATAAAGAAGCGCAAGCTAATTAAATGTGCTCGACTGCACATAAGTAATGTAATAATGGTAACAAAAGAAAGCATGACCAACGCGAGATAATACACTTATAATATAATCAAGCAAGATCTTTACATCCTTGTATGCAGTCGAATACAGAAACCACAATTTTATTTCATTATACAAATTATGATTATAATAGTTTATGTCTTAATATAAAGAATAAATATATTTATGTATTTGTATACATGTTACACATATACATAAATATGTTAATAATACAATAGATATAAGGAATCATAATTTAAGGCTCATTGAGTCCTAAAAGGGCGAAAGAAGAAAAGATTATCCATAGCAATTAGTAAAAAGGACTTTGTTAATAAATTTTCATCAAATGTGAATTGAATGATTCAGGTTTCATATTGCAGCACGAGTTCATTTACTCTTTGCATCGAACGTGCTCATTCACACTTTGCATCGAACGTGCTCATTTACACTTTGCCAAAGATCACTCCCACTCGAAGAAAGTCTTCTAATATATAAACCCCAGATTAACCTTTAGAGGTTGTCAATTGTTTCAAGCAGTAGTACTGTTAACTTAACTTCGTATCGAGTCAGTCTGACTAGGCAAACCGCCCTTTGAAGCATCGAGGATCGCGGTCAGTTTCGGTTACTACGTTTACGGTTTCTACATAAATTGAACAAAGTCCCTTCGACTAAACGCTAGTACGGTCGTCGTAGAGTCTAACCCAGGTAAAGTTCCGCTGTGTTAACATTCGGGAAAGAACTCACGAGTGGATTAGATCTCTGCTTTAGGTTCGTGTATCGCTCGATTAGTAAGTGGAGTGACATTAAGTGTTAGCCCTTATTCTAGCAACTTAACTCTGCATGTGGATCTTGCCGTTGTCCTCCCATAGTAGTTATATAGGCACTATGGCGAGACCAGACGACATCCCCTCCCACTCCTCTCTGGCGCCGTCCCCTTGTCTATCCCCACTCCTGGTTTACCTCCACTCATACACTCCCTCCACTTCAACTTTCCCCCACTCCTTATTTCAAGGTCAGAAATAATTACGTAATTAAAATTACATAACCTAACACGTAATACAAAGAAAAAGAGGAGAGGGGTGAAGGGATGTTGATTAAAGTGACGCCAAAAAAAAAAAAGAGTGGTAGAGGGGGGAGATCATTGACCTCTGTTTTTTTTTTAATTTTTTAATTTCTATCAAGATTCTTACTTTTAATAACTTAAGAAATTTTATTTTTTTTCGTTTTTTATTACCCCTTAATTGTATAGATATATGTATATTTTTTTAATAACAACTAAGGGGTGAAAAAAGAATGATTAAAGTAATACATTTTTTTTACAAATATGTCATTTTTGAACAACATTCTTGAATTCTATTTTGTAACATACCATTACCAGAGAAATCCATGCCACTATGTGCTCGTTTTCTTTTTCGTGATCTAAGACCCATGAATTTATTATAATATTCACGATCTAAATCATCATTTTTTATAAGGTCTGAGGTAAAGAAGGAACAAAACTGTTGCATATTGAAACCGCAAGAAAAACAATGTAAAAAGAACACACAAAACTGACCACAAACATCAGAAAAATCACTTTGAAATTGTTTTGTATTCCACCTGTACTGCTCGCAGTTACTTCGTAGTCTATTGATGTGCTGTGGGATAATTGGGGGTAATCCATAGCTATCAAAGTAGAATCCTTTTCCGTTGTTATTGACGTAGATAGCGATCCAGTGGGTTCCGGGTTTGGTGTGGCCATCGGTATTAATAATTAGAGCTGTTGGTTTCGTCCAAATTTTTGGTATCTTGTCCTCTGAGAATACACCGATTGTATGAGAAGGTATTTTCTATAGAGCCTGTAGCAGATCCACAGTGTTCATAATCAGACGTTAAAAATTTTGAAAGACGGTGACACTATTTTTGTTGAATTTTCTTCTTCTTCTTCTTCGCTTTGTTTTCCTTTATTTTCAGAGTCAGTTTGATCAATCTCTTCCCATGAAGTAATATCTGAACTTTTCATCCACTTTTTTAAACGTTGTGCATTATTTAAAGCAAATTGAAAACTACCGGTTCGTGTTCCATGATAAATACACTGTGTAGACTATGACGGTAAGCGAGGGAATGAAGGACAGTTCTTGTTGTCTTCTAAATTAATAATTTCTGTAGCAGTAATGGTCTGGAGAAAAATTGCCTTGTCTCTTCCTCTGGTGTAGATTGAATCAGCATTTCGTACAATATCACGAAGAGTGGCATACAGTTGGCGACATTGTGCTTCACCATCAAACCACTCGATTCCATGCAATTGTCGTGTAAGCCAGTTATTCTGAGTGCATATAGGAGATGGAAGATCGTTAAATGAACAGGGTGGTGCAATAATCCAGTGTCCAAAGTAATTTTCGTCAACTCCAATGACAGCAACCTCTTTCGGTATAAATTGGCTTTCAGCATCTTTGAATCCTTGAATATCGATGACAAAATCCATGATGAAGATGATGATGATGATGTAACGAATTAAAGTCAAAGTCAAAACTGAATGCTGAATGTAACGATTTCACAGCTCAAAGCTCACGCCTCAGAGAGAAAACTGCAGAGTAGGTATAAATTTTTATGCACAAGAGTTGAGTCTCAGCTCAAGACAGAATGTATCCATTTCACAGTATATAATAATAAAAAAAACTTTAGTAAAGTTGGAATACAATTTTATGCTCCAAAGTCCATTTTAACTTGTCTAGACGCATCAATTTCAAGAATGTTGTCATATTCAGCGTAGACGATACAATTAATTGTTGACGAGAGTTCTTCTCCAAATCTTACTTCTATACGTATACTACCATGCTTTACTAAATTCCAATGAGCGTTTTCATTTGCTGACAAATCTGGTGTCAAATCAAAAGCAAACAAACAAAATCCTTTTGCATAATCATAACGTGATAGACCACATCCTTCGTTAAGAAAATGTATCCCTGTTCCAGAGAAAAGTGTATGATATGCATCTACAAAAAGTTTTTTGGATGAAAAATCAGGTTGTAAAGCTTTAGATGAAACCTGTACACCATCGACGTAGAAAGATAGATAATTGATTTTATAATTCTTAAAGTTGAAGGGATTAACTGTAAAATCTCCATTAAAAGCTTTATTATCAACAAAACCTATGATGATTCTCCAGGACTAATTTTTGCTCTACGTACTAGAAGGCTTGCTTCCAAAATATGAAGACGATGGGTAGTGGATGAACCCAAGAGACAAAAAGAATCTCTTGATCGTACGAGACGAACTCTGACTTCTACACCATTCAATAAGTATTTCTCTTGATTAAAGACATCACAATGCAAATGCCCGAGTAAATCTACTTGTTTCCCAGATGATACAAATTCATAACGTCTTTTGAAACCCACATTGCTATCGTCAAGTACATCTAGCTTTCCTGGTGTATCATTGTACCACAAGGCTGTAGTAAGATGAGAATTTTTTGTTTCGTTGTAATTAAGTAGTGTTTCAATGTATGCTCTGTATGCATAAGCGTTATTTGGTGGTGATACTAGTTTCTGATTAAAGTATATATCTACTTGATTAAAAATGGAATGGAGGAAATTATTTACGGTACTAGGTGTATTATCGGGTAGACTTCCTGTAACAATATCTGTATTAACAATTTTTGCACGAATACTTAACATAGTATGTGCCAAGTCGAAATATTCATCACCATGACCAGGTACTACAAATTCAATAGGTGAATTATCTGTGAAAGATGATATTGGTTTATAGTGAACCCATTGAGCTTGTTCAATAGTTGTTTGAGTAGGCGGTAGAGTAAAAAGTTCCAATTCTGATTTCATACACTCACATGAGTGTGTATGTAAGAACGCCATTGGAGTTATAATTTTTTTTTGTTTCAACTAAAAATATCGGTTACACTCCTTAATTTTTTTTTCGTGCTTCGTTTAGTTTTTTTTCTTTTTCTTCAATGTTTTACGGACACTTTTCTTCTTCTTCTTTCTCGAATTGGTTTTGGATTTATTTATTTTTTCAGATCTTTTACCAGACGTGTGATTCGCCACGCGTGTAGCAGTAAACTGAGCTAGACGTTTACGTTTAGCTATATTATAACCTGAACCTTCCATTAATTTATCAATTTTTGCTTCAGCTTTTCTTTTTAAATTTTTACCAGCCTCTTTTGCGCGTGTCTGACATCACCAGCCATATGTACACCTGCGCGTAATGCTTCTTTTCCAACTGCTTTAGCACCTCTTGATAAAAGTGGTAAAACACGTCGGAAAAGTCCCCCAAGAAAACTTCCAATACCATGACCTCTTTGAAATGGTGAGCTAATATACACCTGCCCAATTTGTGAGCGTCGTCCATTGCCGACCTGATAATCAAAGTGATCATCGTAGTAAGTCATTTTGTTTTTTGTTTGATAAAAAAAAAAAAAAGTTTTAATCAACACATTTGAAGTGTAACGTCACTGTCAGAGTTCCACACTCAAATGGTATCGGATTACCCAGATGATCTCTTATATCTATCTCTATAGTTTGAAAGTTTGTGTGTAAGGGAGGTATATATTTTCCCGGTGAAAAACTACGCGTTTTTATGAAACCATACCAATAATTTTCAGTTTGCATGGAAACGATTTGTAAAAGAGGTGTTTGTACATCACCAGTGATATAAGGCTCACATATATCAGTGTAAATGAAAAGAATATTTGGTAAATCAGCGCTAAGAGAAGCAGGTGATTTACCTATTATTTCGAAATCCTTTTCGGCTTTAATTTTTCCTTTGTTTGGAAGACCAAGTATTCGACTAATGTTCATAGGTAATTCGTAGTGATGTACAATATCTAAGCAATCTTTACAGACACGTTTAACGCTTACACGACTGGTAGTAGAATAAATTTCAAGTGCTCTTTTAAAACATTAGTGTTATTTATATGAGATAATAATTCATTTATACTAGTATAAATACCTGAAAAAATTGAATCTGTTCCAAAATGCAAATTTACATCACCATCAATTATTTTATTCGTATCTGATTTCAATGATACAACATTTTCAGATTCTTGTGAAGATACATGTAAAAGAGTTTGTGGTATTTGAATTTCAGTAAGAGCTACTGCCCATCTTCCTATTAAACGAATAGGTTGTGGTAACTGTGTAACAAAGTGAGTTGTTGTATTATCAGGAAAAAAACGCATACTACTATCACTTGGTAAAACCATATAAAAATGATCTCGCATGATG
>UCOK01016071.1:0-46445 GCA_900474325.1 Synergus umbraculus
GCTTAAAAATGAAACACACCCCCTTTGCGGGAAAATAATGCACGGCTAAAAAATTAAATACACCCCCTTTGCGGGAAAATAATGCACGGCTAACAAATTCTTCCCCCTTTGCGGGAAAATAATACACGGCTAACAAATTAAAAACAACCCCTTTGCGGGAAAATAATGCACGGCTAAAAAATTAAATACACCCCCTTTGCGGAAAAATAATATACGGCTAAAAAATTAAAAACACCCCCTTTGCGGGGAAAAAATACACGGAAAACAAGTTCTTCCCCCTTTGCGGGAAAATAATGCACGGCTAAAAAATTAAAAATACCCCCTTGCGGGAAAATGATAGGCGGCTAACAAATTCTTCCCCCTTTGCGGGGAAATAATGCACGGCTAACAAATTCTTCACCCTTTGCGGGAAAATAATACACGGCTAACAAATTAAAAACATCCCCTTTGCGGGAAAATAATGCACGGCTAAAAAATTAAATACACCCCCTTTGCGGGAAAAAAATACATGGCTAAAAATTAAACACACCCCCTTTGCGGAAAAATTATACACGGCTAAAAAATTAAAAATACCCCCTTTGCGGGAAAATGATAGGCGGCTAACAAATTCTTCCCCCTTTGCGGAAAAATAATGCACGGCTAACAAATTCTTCCCCCTTTGCGGGAAAATAATACACGGCCAAAAAATTAAAAACAACCCCTTTGCGGGAAAATAATGCACGGCTAAAAAATTAAAAACACCCCCTTTGCGAGAAAATAATAGGCGGCTAACAAATTCTCCCCCCTTTGCGGAAAAATAATACACGGCTAAAAAATTAAAAACACTCCCTTTGCGGGAAAATAATAGGTAGCTAACAAATTCTCCCCATTTGCGGAAAAATAATACACGGCTAAAAAATTAAACACACCCCCTTTGCCGGAAAATAATACACGGCTAAAAATTAAACACACCCCCTTTGCGGGAAAATAATGTACGGCTAATAAATTAAATACACCCCCTTTGCGGGAAAAAAATACCCGGATAATAAATTCTTCCCCCTTTGCGGGAAAATAATAGACGGCTTAAAAATGAAACACACCCCCTTTGCGGGAAAATAATACATGGCTAAAAATTAAACACACCCCCTTTGCGGGAAAAAAATACCCGGATAACAAATTCTCCACCCTTTGCGGAAAAATAATGCACGGCTAAAAAATTAAAAACACCCCCTTTGCGGGAAAATAATGCACGGCTAACAAATTCTTCCCCCTTTGCGGGAAAATAATACACGGCTTAAAAATTAAACACACCCCCTTTGCGGGAAAAAAATACACGGATAACAAATTCTTCCCCCTTTGCGGGAAAATAATACACGGCTAAAAAATTAAACACACCCCCTTTGCGGGAAAATAATAGGCGGCTAAAAAATTCTTTCCCCTTTGCGGAAAAATAATACACGGCTAAAAAATTAAAAATACCCCCTTTGCGGGAAAAGGATAAGCGGCTGACGAATTCGCCCCCCTTTGCGGGAAAATAATACACGGCTATAAAATTAAAAACACCCCCTTTGCGGGAAAATAATGCACGGCTAACAAATTCTGTCCCCTTTGATAAAAAAATCCAAAACACCCCCTTTTCAGGACAATTATATATGGGTAACTGATTCAATACATCCTATTTGCATTACAATAATATACGGCCAGGGTCGTAGTTATGTTTGTGGATACCTTGGGGCCAGCATTTCGTGGAGGCTTCTAAAATTCTCTGGATATAAACAAGTATAAAGTTTGACAATATCGTCACAATTCATATCGCGAATTGTAAATGTCAGGGAATTGTAAAAATTGAATCTTGTGGCCTCCCTGATTTAGCTGTGTTAGAGAATAATATAGTTGAAGTGGTCACTTGTTCGACAAGTACTATTCTCAATACCTCTATTTCTCCTATATTAATATTACCATCGACTAAATGATATCACTAAAACAGAAAAAGTAGTTAAAGATATTCATTTTGGCTATTGCAAAGAATTATTTAGTTGTATCAGGCTAACTTTTTTCCGTACGCCGATGAAAAGTACGGGAACGAGTATCAGGTCGAGCTCAGCCGTGACGGAGTCGAGAGTGCTGCATAAGCTTATTAGGGTTGGTCTAGTATAGTTGGTGGGTGTGGGGTGGAGCAATCTTCGTCCTCCGTTCCCAGGCCCCACGGTGGTTCCAGATATCGCGACGGTCTCTTGGCTTGGCGTAACTGCCTTTGCACCGGCGCCGCTAGAATCAGAGGAAGGGCGAGCAGAATTGCAAAAAGATAGGACTATGGCAAGGGGGCGCAGGAGGGAGATCGGAGGAGCGCGGAACCTCTCGAGAGACAATGAGGCCGAGTGTCGCCACGAGTGGGTGCTCTTCACTATTGCCAACTCAGGCTCTTCAGGCCTTCCAGGCTACACCACCTATGGTAGTAACACTGGCAGTGCTGTACGACTAGTATAGGGATGAGAAAGAAGAGCCGAGGACAGTCGGTTGGGGTGGTACTAAACTCGAGGAGCTCTGCTGTGAGCTTGTCTTCTGACACGTTCTTTTAATTTGTTTGCGACCCTTCGACGTGCAAGCAGCTCAAAGATCAGAATTCACTCTACCTTTTTTATTACTATCTTGTCTTCATAAATCTTTCTTTAATCCTCATCTTGTAATTGCTCTATCCTTCTGATGACTTCTGATCATGCACACTTTATTCCCTGACTGTACCCTTGACCACGCCCACTCTTTACTGACTGTACAAAATGACTACGCCCACTTTTATTCACTGATTGGATATTACCTTGGACACCACTGCTTCCATAATTGACTGTATCCATTGACTGTACCTCTTGGAAACGCCTACTTTCATCATTAACTGTATCATATGATCTTTCCCTAATTTTCACATGTCTTCAGAGGAATTTAAGGTATTCGAAAGTTTTTCATCAACTGGGCGAAAGACGAACTCATTGCATCACCTGCAGATAAAAAAAATAACAACATGAATTGTTGCAGGAAAGACCGCATGGACTACTTCAAAATACGTCGATAGGATAGACCAATTGAGACGCTCTTCTTGGATACTATATTCCCCCTACTTGACAACAATGTAGAGCACCGGATGTTGAATCGCTGTTGGAAATTCTGTCCGAAATTCTTTTTAAATTTCACGACAATGAGCACTTATTGTTAGACCGTAATCAAATCTATACAAAAATGATAGTTATTTTACGTGATATGCGATTTTTTTAGCGATCTAGATTCTGATAGTTGATCTGAGGTTTGGATTATAAAATACCCCTTTATGAATTTTAAAAACGCGATGTACATAAAGGGTAAAATGGCAATGGTTTAATGAAAAGGGAGAGACGTCTCAGTTAGAATCCTTGTTATGTTTACACACTGAGGATCATTTCTGTCCCATTTGACGTGGGAATCTGGCATATTTTCCCAAGCGTGGTGGCAACGGGTCAAATTAGTTTCGTTGTAAGATCACTCGCTTATGTAGCGTCCCCACAGTAGTTTGTTCCGGTTGGTACTCTTGCACGCGCCCTTTCTCTGGCTTTTGCACACTTCTTTCTTCCTCTATTACGCATTTCCGGCTCACTGGACCGGAAACGACGAGATAAGGCGGTCTACCACTCTCTCCGACGGAATAGCGACGCTGGTTCGGTTAGGGCGGCCTTATCTCAAAAATATTATGGGCTCATTCTCTGCATTGATCTTACGCGTAATGGGTCGATTTCAGAGAGAAATAGGATTTTTATTCCCTTAAATTCTCACATCCCGGATGCCCATTAATCCTATCGGGATTTCTTCTCTTCCTGCACTTATTTTTACGTTATTACTATTTTACTATTACCATGTCATTCATTTTATGCTTACTAATCAGCCTAATGACAAGATTTCTGCAAGGGAAATATGGAAAAATAATTATTTGCTTCTTCATACTTGACCTTGAGAAAGCAACTATAAAGATCTTCTTATTTACGGTGTGAAAAATAGCTGACAAGGTTCACACTTGATATAAGTGTGTCCATCCCTCGCGAGGGCACAAAGCTGATAAGTTCGCAAGTTCTCTTCATCGAATCAAATCGCCTCGAAGGGTAGTTGTCGTCGTTTACGATTTTGCGTCTGGCGTGAGAACTGAGAAGCAATTGAAATATGTTTGACAGGAATAAAAAAGAGCTGACGACATTCATACTCGACGGTAGTCAGGAAATGCGGGAAAAGTGGTGGTGAGTGTTGGGAGGGTGGAATTTTAAAGCGTCAAGACTGAGCTGCAATGAGAACC
Organism: Synergus umbraculus; assembly: GCA_900474325.1. Taxonomy (NCBI): domain Eukaryota; kingdom Metazoa; phylum Arthropoda; class Insecta; order Hymenoptera; family Cynipidae; genus Synergus; species Synergus umbraculus. Next base: position 4,289 of record UCOK01016071.1, read on the forward strand.
AGGAAAGAGAGAATGTGTGTATGTGTGTGTGTATGCGTGTGAAAAAGACAGTAAGCCAAGGGAGAAAGAGAGAAAGATTGCTGCCAGTATTTCACGCTAGAGCAGATCTTGATGCGACTGCAGCGTCAGGATTTCCATCGAGTTCGATGAGATGTGGTTCTCGACGTTTTCGTGACGCTGACGAAATCTGGGAAATGTCTTTTATTCTTCACGAAGATGTTCTCGAATCAGTGGCTCAATACGGATTTTAGTCTAGTACTCATCGAGAGAATCGCATTTCATGCTGGGCTGGCTTTCATGTGTACTTTTAAAACAGATATAAATTTTCCCTATCTCTCAACTGGTTTTAGAACGCATGAGAGCTTTTCTGTTACACTCTTTTATACTGTACATTTTTACAACCCTTTTTAAAACCTGAGTTTATCATACCTAATTTATCCTACATACATTTGCGATATAGATCTTGAATTTAAAAAGAATGATCGATTGCCTCTTAAAGTTTGCATTTTTTATTTTTGATTCTTAAATGGAAATCAATTTCAGGTCTTGAGCGTGTTTCATTAAAATCGTGGAATCTTCATCACTTTAAAAACTGACGCTGAGACAAGAATACGATTAGGGCATTAGGGATGAGAAAGTAATAGAAGACGAGGTATCTAAGTGGTGGCGTTGCACAAGAGGATGAGAGAAAATGACGTGCGTTGAAACCAGGACTTGCTAACGTGGTCATGAAGCAAAACGTCGGGGACATAAGCGGTAATGGCTGCAAATAGATCAAGTTGACGTGAAGCAAAATAAAATAAAGTAACGAAGTAAGGGGGATAATAGGTGTCCGAAGAGGAACGCCCTGCCGTGGAAACGAGCGAAATAGATGAAGAAAGAGCGGTAGCAATAGAGCCAGAAGCTGCGGAAAGCATCGGGAATTCGTCTTCGAAATGATGCGAGAACGAGTAAGAAGAACGAAGGAGCAAATGGAGAAACTTTGAGCAGGAAGGGAGCCTGCAGGATCGAATTCGAGCCGCCAAAACGTCTGACTTATAAATCGTTCTTGAGGCGAACAAGCAACCAGGCGTCCAGAAAGCTCTTTCTCTTCTTCCTGGAGGATAAATATCTTCCGTGGGGTGGAAGCTTATCTTTTCCTTATCAACCCCCTGCCCCCCACCATCACTTATCACCCCTTAAAGTCAATTTGACAATTTGCTTTGGGAATCTAGGCTCCACGGCCTCTAATCTAGATTTTTTTTACTTTTTCTCTGTTATCCTTTTTATTTCTATTCCAAAAGTTTCCACCTATCCTATCTGAGTACCGCTTTATCCCTTAGGACTCTCCCTATATCCTACGGGATGTCCCCTGTATTTTAAGCGTCTATACCTGTCCTAAAGACTCCCTTTCTATCTTACCAGACTATCCTTAGGGACACCCTTTATTTCAAGGGATACAATTCACTACTTTCATTTGACATCTCAAAGTAAATCGGAATTTTTAATTTTTGTCTTTGAATACGAATATAATGAATGATTGTGTGAATTTCTTCTGTTAGATCATAGATGGTGCCACAGGTATCTTCACTGAGAACATGTCGCACTCAACACTGACCTTTTCTACTGCGGATGTAGTATTTAAACTTCCTGCCTTTCTCTTTCTGTGGGTATTAGGAACGATAAGAACGATTGGGGTATTTAGTGTTTATTATAAAAAATAAATAATATTGGGCAAATTGGGATGTATAATGATTTTTAAAAAGTGGTTACATGGAGCCTTGATTAAAGGAAGCTGACATACAGATTCAGACAGACCTGATTGATGATTTTTGAGTGAGGATCTGAACCTTAATGTGTCACACCCTTGTATGAAAGAGAAGACGCACCCTTTCTTCCAACTTATGACGAGAAGTCGTTAGGTCTCCTGCTGAGCTCATTCAGAATGAGTTTAATGATGGTTGTCAGTCATCGAATGAAACTTGACACTTTTACCCTGAAAATTGCCTCTCCATTTTTTTCCTTTACGACGATAAGTGCGGCAATCGATTCCATGCTAAGTGCGTGTCTCTCAAAATTACATTTCTCTGCAAGACACTTTTCAACAAAATTTAAGAAACTATTTTATGTAAAAGTATTCTCAATGCCGAGTCCGATGTAATTCTTTGCTACGAAAGCAAATCTGCAACATTAAATAGCTCTTGGGTCTAAAAACAGTCAATCCATTCGGTCATTAATCAACAATTGGAAAACTAAGTGACTAGGAACTAAAATCCTTACAAAACAATTCAACATGCATTAAATAATCAACATCTGCTTTGAAACAGACATTTAGTATATATTTTCTATTTTAGAGTGACATTTATAACAAATTGTAATCAAAAGGGTCTACAGACTTGTTCTACAAGAAGTGTTTGTGTTGGAAGCATATTGAGCTAAACGAAGCATAATATTCTCTCATTCTCTGAGTTTCGGAATGTGCATAAAGACCGCATCTTAGAGTGCAGGAGAAATGGTAATTCAGAAAGGTTTAAAGTGCTGTCACATAATTTTAGGAGAATGCAAACGCAAGAACAGGAACAGCAACAGCAGCAGCAACAACGTCGGTGTGGCTGTGGTGACTAATTGATATACTCTAGCAGATAGGAAACTGGTGTGAAAGTGGAAGGAGGAGGGTTTCATGGCAAGAGAGTAAGGATGAACCTTTGATCCTGCGAGTCCTTGTAAACGGCCCAAAAGACCTCGTCTACGTGGGAGATGTGCTTCCCCTTTTGCGTCGAAGAACGAGCGTCTTTGTGCGAGCTGGGATGCCTCTTTGTCATCCTCTTCTCTGATCCGTTATCCCCGTTTCACGTCGCTTCCATGGCGTTTGGTTTAGGTTTCCTTGCCTTAACCCGACGAAGAAACGCACCCGGAGTGGTTTTCGCCTTTATACAAATTCAACGCTCCCTTCCCCGACTGGGGAGGGAGGATGCTCGCAGTATTTATCGGCGAGATTCCTACGAATAAATTTCGCGCATTTCGAGAAGTCTGATATGCAAAGAAGGGTTCTCCATTTCCTTGTCTTTGCACAACTTACCCTCTATGTCTTTGTCTGTCCCTTGGCACGCATCCCTGATTATAAAGGGGAACTCAATTTGAGAGATCTAGAAAAGAAACGAGTATAAAATATGTTTTTAATTCAATCACTGTCAATAAATGATAATTTAATCACTGAGATATTCGTATGGTTTATGAGCCAATAAAAGTCTTTTTAAAAATTGTAAACATAAATCGATTTACTTTAACAAAAGATATGATTCAAAATTCACTTAGTGCTCGAGGTGAAATTTCCCGCATGGAAGTTCATAGCATATGCTATTTATTAATTTTATTCTCATTTCGTAAAACCTCATCTCGGCACTCACACTCTACAGACGTAAATTAATGTTTCACATAAAAATTCAGAGATGCATTTCATAAATATTTACAATTTCGCAATTATAACTCCCATACTACTTTATGTCCGTGACTTATAGGAAACAATTTCAATCGTATGGTGACCAAAATAACTGAATATAAATGATGAAAAAGAGGTGAAAACAAAATCAGAATTCTATTATAATGTCAGGATCCGCATATCTTCCACTTGAAAGGATTTCAGATCAAGTTTCGCACAATCGTAAAATTGATCTTTGACAGTGTTTATTTGAACAAAAAATTCAATTGATTCCACGCAATCAGTTTGAAACTATCGAGCAGGTGGTGCAGCTCTCTTTCTCTCGCTCTAATTATTGAATTTATTGAGACTCAACAATTCATCGAGAACAAGATATACCGATGAACAACGGACCCACTGACCAATAAACGCTCCAGTCGAGAGGGTTGATGGTTGAAGCATCATCCAGCGCGCGAAATAACGAACGAAAACAAATGCAGAGTATTCCGACGAACGGATTCGTTCATGCCTATATAGGTATGAAGGAGAGGATTGAGGGGGTGGCTCTAAAAGAGTAAGAGGGAAATTTACGTGGAAAAGGGGAGGGAGCAGGCCGACGGGCAATTAGTTAATTGAGTAGATCGATGGATTTAGTTCGCGCGACGCTCACCGACTCGACATCTGATTGAGAGCTTCTACTCGTCCTATATCGTATGTATAGTGTACATATAAACTGTGCCCGCGGCTTTCATTCCGGAAACGATCAAAGGAATACACGTGATTCGATAACCCAGAGTAACGCTCACCCTCACTCCCATTTTCATTAACATTTAGGAGATAAAGATAAAGCTTGACATTCTTCGGTATTTGAAGTTGTTGTAGAATAAATCATTTTACATCATTGGTGAAAGCATCTTGAAGTCTCTTGAAGTCCAATGAAGTAGGGTGAAGTCACTTTTGAGGGCAGTTTAAGACTCTTGAAGATATTTGGAAACTTCTAAAGTTTCTTAAAGTCATTTGGAGTAATTTGGAGTCTCTTGAAGTCAGCTAGTGGAGACTTTTGCTCGTGAAGCCTCAAAATTGGAGAACACATGGAGGAAAATGGATATTTATTCTAAATATCTAGATATTCATCCTAAGTATAGGTGATATTCATCCTTAATATATAGATATTCATCTTAAATATCGAGGTATTCATTCTATTGAATATCTTAGATTGTTGGTGACTTACACGGTGAAAAATGGATATTCAAGCTTAATATCTTGGATATTGATACATACGACAGACATTTAAGATATTCAGTGGCAGTATCTGGATATTTACACGGAGAAAAATGGATATTCAAACTTAATATCTAGATTGTCAAAAAAATGAAATATAAATATATTCATCCCAAATATCTAGATATTCTTCCTAAATATCTAGATATTCATCCTAAATATCTGAATATTCATCTTAAATATCGAGATATTCATTCTATTGAATATCTTAGATAGTTGGTGATCTACACGGTGAAAAATGGATATTCAAGCTTAATATCTTGGATAATTATACATACGACAGCTATTTAAGATATTCAGTGTCAGTATCTGTATATTTAAACTTAATGTCTAGATAGTCCAAAAAATTAATTACAAATATATTCATCCCAAATATCTAGATAATCATCCTAAATATCTAGATATTCATCCTAAATATTCATATATTTATCCTGTTGAGTATCTTAGATAGTTGTCATATATATACTCAATATCTTAGATACTTAATAACGCTATTTGAGTATCTAGATATTGAAGCTGAATATCCAGATATTTAAACTAAGAATCTTTGGATGGCTGTCCCATAGTTCAGTATCCAAGATATTAAGCTTGAATATCTATTTTTCTCCGTTTAAGATTAATATATCTAGATATTTAGGATAAATATATTTGTCATTACATTTTTTACTATCCATAGATGTTTGAATCTATAGATTCGAATAGATCTATAGATTTGAATCTGTAGATGTTTAGATATCCATTTTTCTTCGTGTAATCTCAATGTCTTAGATAATTAGTTACCTATTTCAGTATCTAAGATATTGAAGCTGAATATCCAGATACTTAAACTGAATATCTTTAGATATTCACATAGTTCAGTATCTAAGATATTAAGCTTGCTCTCTAAATCTGAATCAGCGAAATTTCTCTCATAGAGGGCGTGATATTCCGCTGATTTGGTATGGTTTTCGCTGATTCAGATTTAGAGAGTGAATATCCATTTTTCTCCGTGTAAGATTAATATCTAGATATTTAAGATGAATATATTTTTCATTACATTTTTTACTACTTATAGATGTTTGAATCTATAGATTTGCATCTATAAATGTTTGGATATCCATTTTTTTCCGTGTAAACTCAATATCCTAAAAAATTTGTCACCTATTTGAGTTAGTTGAATATCCAGACACTTAAACTGAATATCTTTAAATGATTGTCACATACTTCAATATCCAAGATATTAAGCTTGAATACCAATTTCTCTCCACGCAATCATTAATTTTTAAAAATCTGATGGAACCATTTCCACTTAATTAGACTGATTTGAATTTTCACTCGAATATTTGGGTCATGCGACGCCTTTTTGACATAAGTGACTCGAAAAAGAGAAGTACGCAATAGTTTGTTTTTTTCCTCTTCCTCAATCGCAGAGGGAGAGAGTTCTCTCGATGGATAATCCAGTTTTTAAAATGCGCGGCAGACAGACTAATAAGTTGAAACCAGTCAATTAGCGCGCCGCCCGTCCTAAGTAAACACTCGCGAATGTTTGAACGACCCGGAAAGGTAGAGCAGAGAGTGGCGAGTGGAGGGGCAAAGAGGGACATATAGATGAGGAGGCGGAGGAACACTGAACAGTCAAGAGATAGGGCTACAAGGTAGGAAAGGTGAGGACAAAGAAGGAGAGGTCAAGGTGCAAAGTCGGAAGGGCTTTTACCTCGACGTTCTACAAACGAACCAGACTCAGCGTCGTAATTGCCTTCTCGTAATTTTTCCTGCGAAATTTACCTGTTTTTAGAGATTCGCGAGATTTTCATATTCGTTCAGGTTGTAAAAATTCTCAAGATGCATTCTAGGGTGACTCCTTCATTCATCCCTGAAAAGAGTATAGAAATCATGAAGGAGTGACGATTTCAGTAATGAAAAGCATTGAGTGTGAAGTGCAATTTTGTCATGGCTATGTCAATTTTTAATTATTTAGAAAGGTCATTATTTTAATGGCATGCTTATCTTTCGAAGCACACATTAAGTCACCTGATGTATCTTGCTTAAACTGTACTTTAGGAGTCTCCGGAAGTGACTTCATATCTGATTTTATTTTGTATAATGATTTTATCGACTTATCTAAAAACGGATCATGTTCTTCAATAATTCTCTGTCAGATAAATAGTCTGACTATATTTATCTGACAGAGAATTATTGAAGAACATCACATGTTTACAAGGTTAAAGAATTTCCGTAGATTGCCTAAAAGGGTGTTCACCACGTCTGAAACGTGGTTATAGCTCCTCTCCTGAATATATCCGTTACTATCTAAAACTCCAATGAATATTTCATAGTCAATTTCAGTTTCCAGTGGAATTCTGAACCTTGTAGATGCGTTCCCGGAGATGATGCGCCGTCGAGATTCGGGATGAAAATTCCTGCTTCTACCTGAGTAAACGAATGGTGGTTGTCGAGATACGGCGCGTGCAGTCGAACATACGTGCACGTAGAGCACGTGCACGCAACACGCGTTTTCGTCAGACGTGACTGGGGCAGGAAATTGTGTAAATGACCGTTTCACATGTATACAAAATCTTCATATTGAGAATTTCAATGTTGCAGAGGAATGAGACGCACACGTTTTGGAAAAATGATCTTAGGATAGAGCAATTCAAACACAATCTGCGTCCGATGGCTACACTAGAGATGAGGGAAATCCTTGCAGTGATTGGCAGGTCCCGATCCACCGGGACTGTCATCAGGACTGCTCGCACGTGACTGCGACAGATCTGACCAGTTTCAGAATAACGGACACATGCTGAATGTTGATATGCTTCTGAGTTCAGGGGAATCGACGTTACTGTACATATATATGTATAAAATATGCATACATCTATGCATTTAATCGTACATCTATGCATTCAATCATAAAAATCGTTCTTTTGAGTATATTACCAGCAAAATTGCAATCACTCAATTGGGAAGGATCAATTGGTGTTTATTTGAGTTTATTTAGCATTATCAAACAAAGCCCTAACAAGTTTCGTAATTGAGAGGTACCATTATGGTCTGGACAATTTGAAGAGCCATTTCCTCATCTCTTGACGGGGAATAGAATCAGGAAAGATGAAAGATGAAGGATGAAGAAGAAAACTTGCAGCTATACTGCGGGTAGGTATTCGAGAGCCTACACAAATTCGTAATGCAAATAGCTGGCGATTATTGTGTGCAGCGAACCCGATAATTCCATCGCGTTGGCTCGTGACGCCGCTCAGTTGATCCGAGCATTGCTCGTCCTCGAAGGAGGAAACTGCAAGCAACGAGAACAAATATCTGCAGCAATACAACCTTCAAAGTAGCAAGGAACTACGGAATCGTTCGTGCGTGCGAGGGTCTTCAGGGTCGTGGGACCGCTGCAAGTTCAATGATCATACCCTGTGGTCGGCCAATTTGGAATCCTCTGATTGCGGATCTCGGATGTCCGGATTAAAGCTTAAAGAGGAATTCTCACTTTTATGGGGAATTACTGCGTCAAGTTTGCTCAAAAAGTAAAACGTGAAAGTTTTCTTAAAAGGGAGCGATGATTGGGCTCATCGTTGTCGCGAAGACAGCAGACAACGACAACAGATGTCAAAGTAAACGTCGAGAGCTTGTCTTCGGTGGGAAGCTGCCAAATTCTTCGAGATGCTATGTTGATGAGATATGGAGTAGGCTATGCAATTGCAATAAAAAAATAGTTTGGCTTCATGATTTTCTTTAATTTGGTGAAAGTAGACAGATATACCTTATTCCATCTAGATAATTTAATTGTCGAGAAGCACAGAAGTTTATTTCATAATCAATGTTATTTGATATTCTAATATGATATAACTTACCTTTCTTTATAAAGAAAGGTAAGTAGATTAATATTTTATTTGTTATCCACAAGGGAAGTGGGTGCATTTTCGGATAAGATGTCATTTTACGAATATAGAAAATCGATCTCATCAGAAAAGTTTAAAAAAAATATTGTATAGCTAAAAGTAGAGTATTGTAAAATATAACGCATGCAGACGAGAATAATTTCTAAATGGATAATAATTGTGTGCTTTGCGAATTACTTTTTCTATTGTAAATAATTGTTGTAGTTGGAACTATTATTATCAATGTAATTGAACTACACGTAGCTGAATACGTGTAATAATAAATTACAGAAAATTACAATGCAAATTATTCATGCCGGATGATTAAACTAGACTATTGTTAAAGCAGAACTTCTTTCTACAAGAAAATTTATGCTTCAAAATTCATTAAGCTTGTAATTTAAAATTCTTTTCATTTATTTTACGTCTCAGCGGAGTATACAAGTAGAAATTCCTGGGTATGCCGTGTTCCTTCAGTGAAAAGAGTCTATGCAGGTAAGACCAACTAGTGTTGCAATATCGAATAAAAAACATCGATGTTTAACATCGTAACAACCAAAAAAAATCATCAATTTTACCGATATATTGGACCAATTCGAATCCGAGATCCATTGACCTCCATCATATCAAATTCAAGATCATTTGAAGGTCAAACTGCCAAAAATCAGATAAAAAAATCCAAAAAATACATACATAGGTTTTTGGGGTCGCCGATTTCGAATCCAAAGTCCGTTGACCTCCATCACATCAGGTTCAAGGTCATTTGAAGGTCGAACTGCCAAAAATTCTATAAAAAATCCAGAAAAATACATACATAAGTTTTTGGGGTCGCTGATTTCAAATGCGAGGTCTGTTGACATCCATCATGTCAGATTCAAGATCATTTAGAGGTCAAACTAAAAAATATGGGTGAATGGAGGGTGAGGGTTGTCCCTTTAGGGTGGAATTGACTTCTTATTATTAGTAGATACTGTATGGATTTTTTCGAATTTTTTGGGCGAAAAATCTGCCTTAGAGACCCTCTTTCTTATAAATATAATATATTAGTGGTTGATTTTCAAGAAATCTACTCAAATTATAACGTTTTCCAAGAAGGAAATGAAATAATCTAAAAGAAAATGGATAGAAATAGATTTTTTCAAAATGGAGAGCTAATTTGAAAATTTGTTAACCATGGGAAAGAAAACATCGATGCAAAAACATCGCTCATCGGAAGAAAAACATCGATAGTTCCGCATCAAATGTTGCAACACAACGACCACCCCTTTTAGGAGTAAAGGTAGGAAGGATCCTGCAACGAGGATATCAGGCATCTCTCTGAACTCGTCCCTGTCGCAACAGTACACTGCAGAACTGCAGTTCGATTGCCGAAAGGGGTTAAGTAGTGCAGGCGATCGGGTGGTCGGCCAAAAGAAGAAAGAGAGAAATAAAGAAAGATAGCAGATAGATAGATAGACAGACAGGTCAGACAGACATGAGCTTGCATGGGCTGAAAGAAAGGCTGGCAGGAAGGAGTAAGGACGGATGGATGGACGGAAGGAAGGAAGGAAGGAAGGAAGGAAAAAAGAATTAAAGAGAGAAAGAAAGAAAGAAAGATAGAAAGATATAGAAAGAAAAATAGAAAGGTATAGAAAGAAATAAAGAAAGAAAGAGGGACAGGATGGCAACGGTCTCGCGAGCAGGCGAGCAGGCAAACAGGCCGTTGTCGGAGGCGGGCCGATCGGTCGTCCCGTAACACCGCGCGGCGCGCACGGTGCGGCGGGATTCGATCGCGCCGGCGCGAAAGCCCCCTCCCCTCCACTGCGTCCCCCGCCCCGCGCCAAGAGCGCAGTGTCGCGTCGAACCTCTCGCAGAGCGCGTCGCACGTACCGGCCGCCGCCCGTCATCAGTAGTCGCCGTACAACGCGCAGCCACGTAACCTCTCACCTTCCTTAGTTTTTAGTAGTCAGTAGTAGGGGAGCTCGAGATATTCGGCTCGTTGTCCACGCCGCCGTCAACCTCAACGTCGTCATTGTCATTGTCATCGTCAAATTCCTGAACGTTGTCTTCGTCGTTGTCTCCGTCGTGAGTCTCGATTCGTCGCAGCTTCGAGCACTCGGTTGTGCTTCGAAAGCCGTGTTCTAGACTCGCTTGTGCCGCAGCACTGCGAGTTTCCGAGCCGTCGCACCCCGTCTTGGCCCGGCGAACAGAAACAGAGCAACTAAAACAACGATAGTGAGGAGCGAGAGTCGACGTGCTAGCAGCGCGAAAAACACTATCAGGAACTTAACTTACTCTCTTTTGTGTCATCGCGACACATCAACTTAGACGAGAGGAACCGGAAGAAGTTGTTATCTTCTTCAAGTCGCGTTAGGCTCCAATCAAGGAAAACAGTGTCCAGGAGTCGCGCGCCCAGTGCTGAGATGGAACCCCAAACACAGGAGATCGTCGCCAGCGGTTCACCTGCCGAGGTGCCCAACGATCCAGGGTACGACATGGCTCACAATCACATCACATCAGTGAGAGGCTAAACCACCCGGTTTAGTCTCTGGATACCGCTATGTTACCCTCTTTCCACGACCACCATTGCCAACAACATGCACCACCCGTAAAGAGTGTACCACGAAGAAATTGTGCCATGCTGTGTTTTTATCTTCATGATCCTCTTATGTTCAAGTTCTTATCTCATTTTCGATTTCTTGTTGACCGGTGTTTTGTCTTGATATGTTTACCTTGATCTCGACTCCAGCGGGACCACTTTCGGCGCGTCTGCCATCCTCAAATTTTCCCGCCGCCTTTGTCACGTGACCGACCTCGAGCACTCGATCGAAGATACTTAAGTGACAAAAAAAAAGCACGCGACACAATTCGGAAAATGCGAGAGCAAGGAAGTAGGGTAGCAGGAGATAGAACGGGATTGAAACGGGTTTGCCGTCACGTGGTCGATAACTCCGCGTCAGTTACGAACCACGTGGGAGAAGGACCTGACCTCACCCTACGCTTCAGAAAAATATTTCCTCCTTAATCAGTCACCTTCCGTTTATGAATGAGAAACCTCTATTAGATAATTACAGTTAGGAAATTGAGCTAGAATAAGTTAAAATAGAACAGAAAATACAAAACTCTAAATGAAATGACCTCTAAATCAAAGTTGAACCTCAAACAAATTCTTTTCCCTTATTGATGAACTTCAATCAATTCCGATGCTTATGACTCAACTTGTTATGGGTTGAAACACTTTTTAAGGAAAATAAGATTGGCTTGGTTGACGTAGGGCTCTGCAATTGCAAATGCTGATTAGATATCTTCACCATAGCAGTTTTTCCAAAATGGCTGGTTTCTTTTACAATGCTGATTAGATATGATCTAATGATTAGGAATCTTGGAATCTAAAGCACTTTTCAGATATCTCTTCAGTATATATAATACACATACATTACATTAACATCATTACATCACTTCATTAACCAAATCGAAAATGAACTACTCCTGGATTATTATCATGAACCAGTACAATCCTTGTCCAAAAATTAATCCTACGCAAAATCATTGATAAGAAACAGAAATTACCTACTATTTTCAAGATAGTCTCAGTTTCTTACACTATAACTCACTCCACTTGATAGAAGAGCACTAATAATTGCTGACATTACTGATAAAACGTTACACTTAATTTTTCCTGTCTTATCAACCAAAGCAGGCGATAGCTTATACCAATTGAAAGCGCACTTTCTTGATTCATCCAATTTATCTTTGCGAAGGTTGAAATGGTTAGAAAACCAAATTCACCAAATTCAATTAACATCTCATAACATTCCATTACACGGGAATGTTATTGCAAACTTATCTCTATAATCACTCCTGTGTTATAATAACACAAAGCGGAAATGAGAAAGTGACACGATTAAATTCAATGACATCTTCTAAAACCAAACGACTTCACTTCGATAAGCGTTTAGTGCTCAAATTACCGTTTATCATTCGATAAGAGTATCCAGGAATTTATACAGATAATTAAATATTTCCGGAGATTCTAGGAACTTTTTTTTGTTATCAATGCGATAGAGATTGTAAATCGTTTGATCGGCAAACGTAATATCGGTCCCGAGGCTTAAAAAAGAGCCGTATCGATGCTCGAGGTCGAACGCACAAATACTCTCGAATGAGAGAAAGAGAAAAATAGCTTTTGGAATCAAGTCACCGAAGTTTTAAAGTGGTTCGTTATCGATAAACTCGAGTGGCAGACCCGCATCGAATGCTCGTCCCGCTTCAACTCGAGCAATTGGGGATTAGTAAAATTGCTTCATGATCGATTTTAATTTTAAAGTGAAGTCCTGACAACGAGAAAAATGGAAAATTTCGTTGTTGGGTCAAAAGAAAGAGAAAGGGAGAAAGCAGCTGGAGTTAAATTAATCGGGAAGTTTCAATCATCAATTCTTGATGCATTTCCGTTTCGGTGATCTTCTGTTTTCATCATTACACGTGCCGTAATAACCGGTTTTGTTTTGTTCGGGAGTTCAGTTGTTGGTTGATGTGTGGTGACACCTGTCGTCGAGGAAGGGAGACTGCCCAGGGGGTCGTGAAACCGGAAGTTACCCTCTGTCGGCAGCTCTCCACTTCTTCACTTCCTCCGCTTGTTTCACTTCTTCTATCATCCAATCGACGGCAGGCTGATGGATTCATCTTTCTTTTCTAGGAAAATGTTCATCGGTGGATTATCTTGGCAGACTAGTCCAGGTAAGACAACTTCCAATAGTCATTGGAAACAAGTAACAACTTCTAATAGTAACTATTAATGTTAATATTAAGTCAACATGCTTATAGTATCTATGCTTCAATTTACTTCTGATTTAAAAGCAGAAGTGAAGAAAACACAGTACATCCGAAATAAGGAAGTTAGCTGAGAAGTATTTCAAATATAATATCAAAATATAATATTAGAAACATATTTGCTCAATCAGCTTTAGCCTGAGAGTAATCTATTGCCTAGACTGAAAATCAATGCACAAATTGCTAGTAAAATTAGCTTAATATTTGCTGGAAACTGGAATGGACTTAGAATGGTTGTTAGAATTGTTATTAACTGTCATCTAACTTGCTGATTAGAGGAGTTAAAGGACAACAACAACAACAATGACAACCTGTCCTAAAGCACGCGTTGTCTAATCGAATTGACTGTTCAGTATGTCGAGGAACATCCTCTGATCCACAAACTAATCCTAATCCTCTGCTGATCACTCTAGTTTATTTGTTTTCCCACAAAGGGATGAAAGTCTTAAATCTTAAACTTTAGAACCATCAAAGATTCTGGAAAAGAAGGTACATTCATTCATGTAAATGAAGTTCGGTTTTATGATCTAATGGATCTCTTTGTTATTTGCAGCACGTCTGTGGAGCCACCCACGAGCCGGGTGTCTCCGGAGATACTTTAGAGGTGGAGTCAGTAAGGTGAAATTTGGGATTATTCGTGACGCGTGCAGATTATTCACTTTCACGGCAGACGTGAAAGTGAACTGATATTGATTTTGACGTGTGAATATCATTCGATCATATCTGATCAGGAAGAAACGATTCCAAGCGATGTCTGGATGTCTCTCTTTGAGTTCATTGGGCACATTGCTATACGTGAACTCACGCCTGCGCGAGAGAACGTCTTGATCCCTGCCCTCTCCAACAAAAAGTGGATTCTTGAACGCCAACGAAAGTGGTAGTTCAAGTTTACGTGTGTGTAATTGTGCACCCGAGTCTGTGTTCAGAGTCTCTGTGTTGATAGAGCTTATACGCGATATCTTCAGCAGAATCTATGGAATCTATCTCTGCTTTGGTGTGCACTTTGATGGATCCTCTATATTAGTGGACCAATTTGCTAATTTCTGATCTGATAGTAATTGTCTTGATTACATTGATTATGCTCGCAATTGTTCTGATGGTTTACCATCCAGACATTGTTTTCCTTTTGTGTTTGTACTAGGGCAGAGTTCTCAATTAATCCAGTCTTTCAATTAATCCAGCACTTTCGAAAGTTAGAGAAAGATTATAAAAAGAGAGATTAGTCATTGAAATAGTCTGATTAGAAGCGACATTTGGCAATGCTATTGTAACATTCGTCCTAATGGAATATATCACTCTCTCTGACACTAACTACTATGCAAATTGATTAATGTCTTTGATGATGTAAATACAATTTGTAATCTATGAATACGCGGTTGTAAGTTTCATTCAATTTTCTGATTGAACATGACGTCGATAAAATCAGTGATTAAAGTACAACGAAAAATGTACTTTATTCCGCATGCTCACTCAGTGTAGGTGGTTCTCGTTACGAGTTTAGTCACTGCAATTTCACTCTTCATTGAATGAGTTATCCAATTCAAAAAATCATGTAAAATTCAATTCTGAAGTTCATTTCTTCTCATTTTTGTGACTGAGACAAGATGGGAATTTTAGTGTAATAGGGAGAATAGAACTAGCATCTCTCGTAAAAGAATAAGAGCGATGAAGTCAGCGTAGGCTCATTAGCGTTATTTGCTGACGTTACATAAGTCATTCTCTCTCTCTCTCTCTCTCTCTCCCTCTCTCCCTCTGTTTCTCTCTCTCCTATTCCCGTCTCTTTCTGTTCCACAGCAGCAAACAGAAAGCAAGCAGTTGAGCGAAACGATCATGGAGAAAATGATGTGATGCTAGCGATATTTCCCCTTTTCGGTTTGCTGATTATAAGTGATGCATTTAAGAAAACATAGGTCAGTTGTTCACCATTTGCATTGCTTAATAGTAGAATGTTAATGCTGAAAATCGATCGACTTATCGCAAGCAATGGAAATACGGGAAGTGCTCTAGCCATAATGTTCTCATTGATGAAGATTAAACGAGGTCGTGTCTCTACACTCTGCTTTACGCTCTATAACTGCTATAAGTTCTCATCTAATGATCAGGTTGTAACTCTGTTCTATATGTTTCTCGATTTACACATTCATTGATTTACTTTCATTGATTATTTATTTGTTTCATTCCTTACTCACTCATTGATTCATTTCTTACCTTACCTTCTTACCAAGTGCCTCAGTTTTCCACATACCAATGTTTTTCTTCAGGCGATTGTCACTACATTTTTGCAATGTTTTCCATGGCTTTGTGCAACGGAGAGCATTATTGAAATGTAAACGAATGTAAATGATGAGGCGAGGACAGGTTCTCGTTATAGTAGGCGATCGATAATCTTTGATTATTATGGTAAGTCGCCGTTTTTATGGTAAATTATGCCATATCGTATGCTGAGTGAGAAGCGCAGGGATATATCACGACACGATAACTCGTCACGCAAATTATAGTCAGTTTTTTGCGAAAGCTTCAGAATTTATCGTCTTTGCGATTTATCGAAGAGCAGTTTGGCAACCGATTTATTTTGAAATATAACGAGGTGGTAAATACTTTAATTTCTTCACATAGTGTCTAGTAATTAACGTTTCGACCTATTTATAAATAACCTTTTTTTTCAGGATGAATGAGAAATCCTATAGGATTCCTACTTTTATAAAAGTAGGTAATGAGATTGAAATGAACTTCCGGCAGGAAAGTTCAGCACATTTTTATGTTGGCTCGCTGGCAAATATGTAAAAGCGTGATTGTAATTGCCGCATCTCCCTAGTTCACATTTACTGGCACGTACATACCACTCTGGGTTTAATATAAAAGATAAACGAACCGCAAATGCCAAAGGGAGTAGAGTTAGTTGCAGTGGCTCTGACGTTTTTTTGACTTAGTCGTCGCGTAGTCTGATGCAATCGAGCGCAACTGACTCCTCCTTGACTACCGCTATTTTTAAACGTAATTGCACTCGGCCATTTTAATGGGATGCAGGCCGATAGACAGAGGAGTGCGAGAGAGACTAGAAAGGAACAACAGAGAGAGGCGAATAAGCGTCAGAAGAGAAAAAAAGTGAATTTATGCTGAATTGTTCCTTGAATAATTCGATTACATTTAATACCATTCTGGCGAGACCGGAGGTGAATTCTGACAAAGAGAAAGTGGATTTCATTGTTTTAAGGGCATGTGATACTTTACTATAGTTTCGCCAACTTTACGGTTGCAATAATAAATATTTTTCTATAAAACTAGGACATTTATCTCTATCACTACGAATCGGAGGTAAATTGTATTTGATATCCTGATGATTAAAGGGCACAACATATGATTTGACTATATGATTTGAACATATGATTTGCATAATCCAGGGTAAGAATTCATTGTAAGAAGAAGCCGAGAGTGATAGCCCTTTAGGTCAGTTGACTCTGATATTCCGCCCTTGTTCCTCTAGCACGCTTCTCATTCCTCTTAAAGCCTCGAGGGGACTTTAATTACGCAAGTAGGTCGAAAGGGGCGCCTAATTTATTTGCGACATAGGTGGTTGCCTGCATGCTAGCAGCCTCTTTGTTAGTTGTGGGATATTTGTTAAAAGCGGGGTCAACGACACTTGGATCTGTTTTATAATTATTTCAGTTTCAATTCTAAAAGACATGTATTACGGATCTTTTATTATTATTATTTTCTTTTATGAAGCATTATTGGAAAGAACAAAGATCAATTTTGAAATTTGAATTTTATAATAAGTAATACCTATTAGCTGAACGCAAGACTGTATTTCTCCCATAATCCAATATGCATATATTGTACGTGGGATTTGGTGGGATTGAGAGTTACCTTGGATTAGTCATTCTTAAACAAGCAGAGCTTTGTGCCGAACAATGTTTGTAATTGTAGCGTTTTAGTCTCGCCTCTTTTCTTATCGGTTATCATGCAGATGTTACTATATGCATCTTTTTCTCGCTCTTATGTGTCATGTAATACAAGATAAACCGAGCAGAATACTGTAGAGAAATATGTATAGAAGATACAGGCACGATATCGCTATCGAAAGAGGAAACTCTTTGGACTTTCGGCGACATAAACTGCAGACATCGACTGCAAAATATTTGTACAAGACGCGTGATATTTCAAGCTTTGATTACTTGTGCCTGAAAAAAGGTTTCTTATAGATTGCATCGATGAGAATCCAAGATATTTCAGTTAATATGCACTGAAATAAAGCATTATAGAAATAAAGCATTAGATGCTAATAGTTTATGTTTAGAAACATATATGTTAAGGGAAAATAGTTGAAATTTTCGGAATTTTGGGAAAGTGAAACACACCCAAATGTTGACCTTCATTTTTATTGATTTTTTCTTTGCTTTCTTGCTTAAAAACACAGCCATTTAGGGTAAAGTATGCAGTTGTCGACGCCTTTAAGATCCTTGCTTAGGATGATTATTGGCTCGCTCAGAAGAGAAAATGCCTCTACTTTGTTTTACGGGTATTTCTACTATAACTGTATTTAAGCGAACCATAAAACAGTTTTGACATCCATAAAACGAAGGTTGGAGCCAGTAAATGAGGCTGACCTAAACAGATTTTTCCGCTGCAGCAATTTCGCAAAATTTCTAATATTCTAATGCATTAGGAGGCCTCTTAAGTAAATGATTTATACGCGTACTTTTAGTGTTTAGTATTCCATAAGAAGAATGAAGATTTTGTTGAAATCAACAGTTTTATAAAATACACTACAATACTAAGAAATATGTACTATTACTGAATAAATAAGATCATTATACTGAATACGAGTTTTTCAATTAAAGAATATAACCAGCACATCTTAACAAGACGAAAGTACTTAGAATCTCATATTTCAATTTATTTAATGTGATTTTTATGTAATATAGCATCGTAGAAATTCTGATAAGAATGAATAAATATCTCGGGATTCATGTAAATGTTTAAAAATATCGTTCAGTGGAGATTCAGAGCAGTTTCTGTGAAAGTAATTCATCCGGATAGTGGTTACGTTACCTCGCATATAAATTCTGAAAGTTGTGGACAATCGAGGGCATGTTAAACGCAGCGTGGAGAGCACGCATAAGAATATTGATATTCGTGTGAATGGAACTTAAGATAGTGGAACTAGAGCGGTTTGCCTGACCTATGTCACGGAACGATAACGGCTGCTCTCTCGATAGAACGATACTCTGGTGCTCATTCACAACGAATCTTGACGTCACAATTTACTACTATTATATTTTCAACATCCATTTTTCTTCCCTTGAGTTCGATTATTCTTTTTCTTCTTTTCTCTCCTTGATGCGCGATTTCTTCACACTGTTGTCATTCGAATGAGTTAAGAGAAAGAGGAAACCGGAGAATGTGAATGTGGTTTTTCACTTTTATTTTGACTCTACCTCCTAGATCGTTCTCACCAGATGTCCACGCTCTCGGCTCTCGCGTTCTGCACACACGTGTTATGCGGCATGCGTCGCTTTCCGGAGAGAAAAAGTGAGACCAAAGACCGATAAAGAGAGAAGGAGTTGGGATCTCGGTTAATGTTAATGCGAGCATAAATGTTTATGTAACGTTTGTCGCTCGATAGCGTCCGCTATCGGTAGTCTTTGAACCGGAGTAACTCGTGCCGGATACCGCTTTGCATTCAGTGATCACTTTCAGGTCAGTGATCTGGCCAAATTTTCATGTGGAATTCACTATGATACTGAAACTCGTTTCTTATGTTTTTTTATCATTTGCTTCATTGATCACAAAAAACCCTCTACCTTTGCGAAGGTAAAGCAACTTTTTATCCAGGCTCTACACTAATCGTACACCCGCGTGGTTTAATGCATTTTTATCATCCAGAAAGTGATTTGTTTGTGTAATTCATGAATGATGGTATAACAGAAGGATTTTTAAATATTCCGAGACTGTTTCATAGTTTTATGACTCCTTCAGCAACCCTGAGACATGTAATTTATGATTTTTTTAATGCCAACGTAATTTATACTTGCAATATTAAAACCATACATTTGATCCTAAAGAAACTGCAAGATATATTTAAGGGTTCAAACAGCTTTCCATTGGTCACATGAGAATCAACTAAAACACATGATCAGCTCTGAATTATATTATGCAACTGTGAAATACGCTATTACATGTAATTATGAAATTAATACCTTCACTCCATGAAAGTAAACTATATTGCAACAATATTCACTCCAATCGTATTCTCAAGTTCACTTTCGCATTTTCGTGTGAAGGTTCAAATTGAAAAGGCAATTTTCGCAATTCAAGCTCAATTTCCAAGTTTTGTGTAATGACAATGAGTCTATTTTCGTTGTTAATGCTCTCCCCTTTTCTCTCTTTGACTTCTTTCATGTTATTTATTCGCGTGGGGTGGTTTACTGGGGCTCGAAGTCAAGCTTTTGTAACACATTCGTTGATACGCAAAACTTTTGTCGCGTCGCCAGGCAGTTGTTTACGGAAGTGACGCAAATCGATCTTTCGCGAGGGTGGCTCGGGTCAGCAACACTTATCCCTGCTAGCCACCCCTTGCTGAGGATGAAACTCGTATTGGCCCTTCTCTGTCTGTAGGGACTAGGGTCAAAGTCTCCTGGAATTTCATTGTCGTCATGCACGCCTAAAAGTATGTTTTTAACTTAACTTCCCTAATCGATTTTCCGAGCGAGTTCCAGCCGCAGTGAGGACCAGGTTTCGTAAACTTTATACGCCCTGTGGCCTTTGAATATCAGACAGATAGTTTCACTTCTGTATATGTCCCAATACTCCCAATTGCCAAATGGTATTGGTTCACGATTATTGGCTACGGAGAGTTTCATGCTTATGTTGCTAAATGAGAGTTTCATTTGAGTTTCGTTTGAGTTTCTGCTTCTCATGTGGTATCTCAAAATATCTTCATTTATTTATATCTTCATTTAATTATATCTTCATTTATTAATATCAAATTATCTTCATTTCCAGTAACCATCTTCTTAAATGCAACTAAAAGTATTTCAGCACATAAAAAATGTTTAGTAAAAGAATATCCTTTTATTAATTCAGAGCAAGTGCGTCGTTTCTTGCAGGTACTTCATATTTCTAGTTAATAAGCCATGCCAGTCTATTGAGTCGTTACTTTTAAAATGCAGGTAGAAAGTATAACTGTATATTGTGTACAGTGTTAACTCTGTACTTTGTAGTGCATCTTTAAGGAACTTTTTACCGACAAATAGCGAAGGAACTTGGTTTAAATATATCGGCTTCTCGCATTATAGAATGGAATTCCAAGTGCCCCGTTAAGATGTTCGAGAATTTCCAGCTCCCGATATTCTCGGTCCTTTTTGCACCCATTTTTTTCACCCCTCCCCTTCAGCTTCTTTTATTCGTTTATTACTTACATTTCCGACCGTCGCTTGCACATTCATCTTTGGCCTGGGTGTAACTCAACCTTTTCTCATCATATACACAGTCAGCGCGAAAAGCTAGCTTACATGTTGCTGCTTGCAGTAGAGTCTTCTTTTATCATGCCGCCAACGAGATGTTGAAAATTATTTCGTCTTTTTACAGAAGAGGTGGTTACTTTTCGAAAGTAGTCTTAGAAAATGTTATTAATTCATTATAATGAATGGCTTTTTCTATAATGAATAAAATTTTCTATATTGAATAACATTTTCTATAGAAAATGTTATTCAATATTCTGTCGAAGAAAAGCTAAGGTTTAAAGATGATTTCAAAATAATACTGATTAATACTTGAATGAGTAGCAATTGAATAAATATTAAACATGTAACGAAATCCAAACTTATCAAAATACATGATGTGTGGGTTCTGATGTAGCGATCAATCTCCGCTAATTACCAAACACGGCGGTGCCAGTGCTCGTTCAGTGGACATTAGTTCTAGGTATACTATACGAAATTATGATACTCATATTAACCCGGTGTGTAGATCCCAGCTTCCGTTAACGGGGGTCTCAGTTTATGGCAGTATCGAACAGTGTTAAGCATGACCTCTGAAAATAGGTATATTAGGCTACCAATATCCAATACAACCAGAATAAGTATAAACATAGTCCCATGCAGAAATTGCCCTATTTAACTTATTGAATAATTGAATAATTGCCCTATTTACAATGAGTTTTGGCCGATGCACTGATCGATCTTTCTAATTTCGATAAAAATATCTTAATACAATTAATAGTCATTAAAGTGTTCTTAATTCCTCTTCCCGCACATTTTTCCTTCACTTATCTTTTGCCAGGAACCCTGATCGTATAATATCCACAAATAAAGGTTTCATTAGAACCCCATAAAAATTTCTACGTGTGTATCGGGCCAGTTATAGTGTACTTCATAATAGACTCACTACGCTCGTCCATTACCCAGCTCTGAGCCTTTCCAACCTTTCCAGCGAGTTCACACGACTCAATACCACGTGCTGTATAAACCCAATAAAAGGTGAGAATCTTCGTGAGATAATTAGCGTGTAATGTTTTTTCCAAGCCTTCCAGAAAGGTCAGGTGAAAACTTCCGCAACTTGGGTGGTTGATTCTTTTTAAATACCTGAGGATTCATGTTTATTCCATGAACTCGATGTACGAAAATTTAAAAAAAATAAAATTTCAGATTTTAGGGGAAGAATTTTGAAAAGAATGATGGGTAATCCAGTAAAGATTTTAAAAAGGTCGAGAATCACTTGCTTACCCTGTTTGCAAACAGTATCGTGTTCAAGATACAAACCTGCGATAACCAGTGTCGTGTTTATCGGGCATTTATCGCGATAACGACTGATGGCTAGGTACATATCCACACATATCCACTAGGTACATCCATATTGGATAGTGTGGACAGTGTCTTGGAATTCAAGAACCAGAGGAAACTCTCGATGACCTTATCAATCGCATCTGCTCGATAGGAGAGATAATGACGTTCTCCAAGAAATCTCTGTTAAAGACTGCACTGATCTATTGTGATTTTCAGCCTCTGATTTACTGCGATCTGATAATGGATTATAAGTATAGAAAATCATTGATGATCCAGTGAATGGCCTCTCGAATTAAAGTATAGCTAGGGGTGCATAGTTGATCTACATTCGCACATTCAGACATCTACATCTAGCACCAGTATAAAGTTTATATAGCGCCAAGCATCTAGAAAATCTGGACTGGGCCAATAAAGCCCCAGGATTATTTTCCGCACGGGTAAAAAAGAAATGGAACACCATCAATCTCGTTACACTTTTTCCTAAATAAGCTATGTGAATGGGAGGCTTCAAATTGATGGCTTGTAGAAGTGGCAATTTTCCAAACAACAAAACAGCTTTCAGTTTTATTTATCGTCTCGTACATTTCAAATCATAATTGATATTGTGGAGGATAAATTTATGAGTAATTTTCATAGTGGGTGGTCTATAATGTACACAATACGAAAATCTATGAGACATGTCTCATTGGTTGAATCCTTTTGAATTATTATTATTATTTATTATCAAGTATGACAATAGATAGGTGTTGATTTTTAATCATAATTAGTCTTAGTCTTCAAATCATAATTATTTGAGCTCGTAAACTTGAAAAAATTATGTGAACATAAATTGAAATCGTATTTTGTAGATAGAAATCACCGCGTGAATGATTTATAAAAAATTAAGAAATAATACTGTAAATATCTTGCAGCTCTTACTCTACCGGAAGTAGAAGGAGATGAAAAGACGATGAGCGAAATACAAAAGAAGAAGAAGTGATTATGGAAGCAAAAAGGTGAACAATTTCTGTCGAGGGTCTGCCGAGCCTGGAGAGTGAGAGTGAAAGTAAGTGTGAGTGAGAAAGAGAAAGAGAGTTTAAGGGAAATAAGATCGAGGGCCTTGGAGGCTGGGAAGTCGCCTTGCTGAAGAAAAGTGGTAAAAAGACAATGAAGGAGCTGTTAGCTGTGGAGACTAGGAATCGAAGGACTGAGCAACCTACAAAAAGGGGAAAAAGAAGCGAAAAGCTTATCCCGGCTGCAAGAACCGAAGAGTGGAATGAGGAGGATTTGTTTTCGTATGCCAGTCACGAACCTGCAGCTAATCTCAGATTCACTAAATACGCTGTTCTACGCCTCTTCTCCAAAATTTACTGATTCCCCTTGCTAAGAAATGGAACTGCAAATCATTTTCATATCCTTTCGAACCTCTTAAAAGGAATACTAATTGCATTTTTAAAATTGGAAAGAGATGTTATAGCTTCTTCAAATGATTTTATAATTTATGTCGCCATCTGCCACGTTTTCTTATTTTGTGAATAATTAATTAACTGGAAACTTCTCCAGGCAAGTAGGAATACTTCCGAGAAATGAATTTGGTTACCACTTGTTGAGTAATCTATTTAGTCTCTAAAAAGAGACTAAATAGATTACAAGGAAAACAGATAACAAGAGAAATGAAAAAGAGTAAAATATATCGAATTTACAAAGTTATTTTATTTCTCTGAATTGTAGTTTATATATCGATTCAGATACAACTAATATTTATCCTCTTTGACAATATATTTTTCAAAATAGAGTGAAAATCCTGGGTTGATATTTTTATCCAATCGAGTGGGATTACAAGCGCACATATCTACACAAATATATATATGTGTGCTCACGAACATTTACCTTAACGTCAGGCATGGACGTTCCGAAATAACTCGCACTTTATTTTTAGTTGCGAGCAAGTAAATTTGTTCGTACCAATATCTTGCACTTAGCATGAGAAAAGCATCCACAAAAAGTCAAGAGTTGAGAGTTTGTACCTAAAATAAGCCAAAGATTCGTTGTGTTTTAAGTTACAGAACCGGATTTCCTTCTACTTGCAATGTATCTCGATTTTAATAGTGAAAACAAACTGGATTTTTTATTCAGCCGCACTGCGAAAAGATGATTCACATCTGGCGCTTCGTACTCAGGAAATGTTTATTTTCCTTCGGCTGTGAAATCTTCAAAATATAGACGAGCGCGTGAGAATTACGGATTATAAGTCAGAGAAAAAAATATATCGCGGTCTCGACTCGATTGTCTCATAACGAGAGTTTTTAAAAATAATTTTCACACTTTTATCTTTTACATTCTCATTTTCGCGTAGAATTAGAAAGCTAACGTGGGATTGGCCGAACTAGAACAAATCTCAGTTGGTGTAAGGCAGTGTGAAATTCAAATTCTGTGAGACGCTTTTACAATTTATAGCCTTTGGAAACGGCTTTTGAATACCTTCGTGAAGAGGCTTGGAGTCGTAAAATATATGTGACTGTGAAGCGATTTGCTTCAACAGTTATTATGCAACATAGTGTGCACTACTATAAAACGGGAATTATCATCTTTGACATTATAAAGCAATAAATCCGTTATAATAAGAAATATGCAATAATAGATTATCTCGTGAGCAGATGGTGCGAAAATTATGCATAAATCACTCAAAGATTTTTATTTTGGATGTGGGAATTTCGTGGTCATTTTCAGTTTGAAATTTGAATAGTGTGTACTCTTTCACGTTCATTAGTGCAAATAATGCTGACAACCGAAATCGCATTGTCGCGGTGAAATTTTCAGATATGTAACGGTTCATTCGTGATCACAGCGAAGAATCACGAATCCTAGTCATTAGTAGATACGTTGTTAGTTGGTATATACATTTTGGAAAACAGAGCTGCAGAGATATTTGCAGATATCCAACGCATATGATCTACTCGTTAAATACATTAGTGCAGTGTGCATGTTTTGCATGTATGAATCCATGAAATACGTATATATAAATGTATATTCACATGATTTAGGGTATAGATGCACGAATATATCTTTTATACGTACGTGTTTATGTGATCTCACCATGATTATGTACTTATGTCTCTTGTATGCATCCATTTATGAGTTTGCACCTGTGAATGTAGAAGTATTTAAACACGTGTGCATATATTCACGCACATGATCCTGTATGCGTTTGTATGAGTATTTACATATATATTTCGATGTGGATGCATGCACATGTAATATATACGTATGCAAATTTCTGTATGTGGTGGGCGATGCGCAGACTAACAACACCCGTCGGGTCTTCTATGGAGACAAATTTGTGTGAGTTTCGGGATAGTGGGATCGCAGGGAGTACGATGGCAATGCCAGCCCAGGGGTTTAGGCGCATGTGTAAGCGACGTGTTAATGACATTACGTAATACCGAGCAAGCCAATCAATATGGCAGACTCTGACTCTGTATGTCTGCATAGTCACGTATTTTCCGTTACTACAACAACATGCAAAAACGCAATGTACGCAGGCTTACTATGAAGGAGCTATAATAAGGACTACTTGATCTGATGCTTAAAAATTCAGATACCGTTAAAGGGAATTTGTAATTCTTCTATGAGAGGGTGGATCAATTAGTCAATAATTATTATAATTAATATTAACCACAGCGATTACTCTCTGGTCTGTTTATGATAATTAAGTATTCTACATTTTTAATCTCACGGCATAATATCAGACCACGATGTTTTTTTCTTTAAAGACATAAATTTTCAACAATAATTGTCAGATATGAGTAACACACTCAGTTTAACAATAATTTTCTGAATCGCTGAGTGTAAATGAGTCACTCGAACATGATATATTTGTCTGTAAATATTAATTTAATTTCCCTTTCTGTATATCCAGAGATGAAATATAATTTACTGTCGAGTTTAAAATATCGCGTATGAAAAATTTTCATGCTTTTGACGATCAACGGGCTATGAAATTGGAAAAGTATGACTTTTGCTAACGCACTGCTTCACACGCAATATTGGCGTGGAGTTTAGAAGCTTGTAAAAATGTTTAATAAATATTTTCTAGAGACGACTGGCGAGAATTAAAATAATAGTGAAAATGATGTTAATTTAAGAAAAATTAATCCAGGCCGATTGATCCTTATAATTCACCTTATAATTCACCTTATACCAAACTCAAGTCCCAAAAGAATCATTTTTTGTTGGATTGAGAGATTTTTTTCGCGATTTCGATGGTTTATGTTTATTTTATTTGATGAGGCAAGGGAAGCAGGAAGTGGCGGCAGTTATACTGAGAGATGGCTGCAGTGTTTACAAGAGTGCGTGATCGATCGTTTGCGTGTCGTTTGCTGGCTGCGTTGGATGCTTTCGTGCTGCATATATGTATTGCAGCCACGTGCCGCGACCATGCTTGAGCGCTCATCTCGTCATTGCGAAAAGCAAACTGGCGCAACAATTTTCAAAGTCTACATTTTTCAATGAGTAATGATCCAAGTTTCCTGAATTCAAAGAATCACTTAATAATAATCCCT
The DNA here is from genome assembly GCA_900474325.1 of Synergus umbraculus. NCBI lineage: Eukaryota > Metazoa > Arthropoda > Insecta > Hymenoptera > Cynipidae > Synergus > Synergus umbraculus. Next base: position 30,966 of record UCOK01016071.1, read on the forward strand.
TGGTCAACGAATTGCCTTAATTGGTTCCTCCTTATGCAAAATGAGCCTTAATTATTTCGTGGTCTGCTCCGACCATCTCATGAATATTTTGTATACTTTAGCTTACATATATTTGTATACCTTAGCTTACATGTATTTGTATACCTTAGCTTACATGTATTTGTATACCTTAGCTTACATGTATTTGTATACTTTGCACCCACAAGTCACGCTTTCGTGTATTAGGGATTCCGTAACGTTATTGGAGGAAGTTTACTCGCAAAGGGAAAACGGAAGGAAAGTCCTACGACAGCGGCTCAGTAGTGTCGCGACAACGAGGGCGTAAATCAGATGAAACTGCACCGTGGAATTAAGGGATGCTACCAGCCCCTCTCGACTGCCAAATTAATGTAGCGCCTCCTCTAATTAGACGTTCTTAATGCAACGTTTCGCGTATAAGGACTCAGCATCTCGACCGCGCGATAGTCCCAGCAAGAGCTCCAGTAAAAGCCAGAAATCGCAAGAGTTTGCAGCCCACTGCACTTGTGAACACCATAAATTGCATTACACGAAACATTCTGTTCTGAGTCTACAAACGTTGAAATATTGATTTTTAAAGTTTTTTAAAGAGGCAATAGGGAAATCCAATTTTGCATTGAATATTTATTCTGTATAAAATACGTTTTTAGTATATTCTTTGCAGATTAGAGCGAGGTTGATTAGAGATTAGAGCGGGGTTGACATTAAGAATAAGAATCTTTTTTCATTCATGAATGGCGAATGGAGGGCGGATCAAAACGATCGATACGTCTTGCGAAAAGTAATCTGGTGCCAGAGATGATGATATCTCACGATTTTCATCTCTAGTAGAAAGCGGAGGTGCCAATATAAGGAAATCTTCGACCTCTTTACGCACTCGAAGACGACACTTCCATCGATGCGATGCTGAGGTCTTGGGGTATGGAATGGTGTAGCGTGTGGCACAATCTAGTATTGGATGTGGTGGAAGAAGGTGTGAGACGGGTCTCCTAGTGGCAATATCTCTCCGTGATAAACAAGAGAAGAAGGGTGCTGACTTCAGTCTTCAGCCAGGAATATTTGCTCTACTCTAACATTTTACTTTTACACGTCTTTTCCACTCCTCTTTTTCTTTTACAATTGAAAAGATGTTTTTTCAAACAAGGTGAAAATATTCATATAATAGAGAGAAGTTTTTACACAGAAATTTGATTTACGTATGACAGCTACTGAAAATTTTAGCGATTCCAATTTAATTTTATTTCAATTTCGAGTCGGAGTGAAGATTGCAAATAAGAATTTCTGTAAAATGAATCAAGGAAATACAAATTCGCTATTAATTGTGAAACTTTGAAATTTATCATTTTAGGGAGTTTTTTCATATTCTCATATTGGGAAGAAAATTAAAAAACTGAAGGGTCCTCAAAAGTTGATGAGGAATATCGATAGTGGGCATAGAAAAATAAAACAGTTCGTAAGCGCCGAATCACGGGTCTACCGTTCCGAAAGAAATTAACGAGAACCATTATTTCCTAAACGATAAGAGCACAAAATATATTACGAAGAACGGCAGAAGAAATCCTGAATAATAAATATTAAAAAGTAGTCTGTTCGCCAGGTCACACCTGTGCAAAATTTTTCAGGATAATTGCGCCAGAAAGAAAAAAAGGCTTAATGGCGTTATCGATGAAGAGTGTGTATGCACTATACATATACATGTAGAGACATTTTATTCCCTAGTAGCGGCATGCACTCTACGTGAAATTATTAAAGCTTAACATTTTTTGAAATCCTTTTAAACTCCTTATAATTTCAGAAAATTCTATGCAATCTTTTGACATTCTAAAAAATTCAATGAAATTCTCTTGATTTCAGTTTTGAGCTTTGAACATTAGGTTGAAGTTTCAGACGTCCAGTCTGATGACTTTTTATTTTTACATTTATTGGAATGAAAATATAAAAAACAAGGTTACAAAACACACGATTTTTATTTATTCACTGGTAAAAATTTATACCCAGCATTGCGTAGAATTTTTAGAGATTTCATAGGATTTTAAAGAATTTTAAAGAGATTTTAAAGAATTGTAAAATATTTTAAATGATTGTAAGAAATTTCAGGGGATTTCAAGAGATTTCAACTCTCTAAACTTGAATTAGTGAAATTTAACTCATTACCAGTCAAATTCCACTGATTTACAGTGACTACTTTCTCACGATTTTAATTAGAGCAAAATCTACTATAAATCAGTGAAAAATCAGTGAAATTTTTAGTAGTTTAGTGAAGATGACTGAAAATTTCAGTGACTTTTAATTAATTCTCAGTGAATTTTCACTGTATTAAATCGTGAGAAAAGAATCAGTGGAATTTGACTGATTCAGTTTTAGAGAGAAGAGATTTCAAGAGATTTTAATGAACTTTAAGGGATTTTAATATATTTTAAACGATTTTAAAGAATTACGGGGTTTTAAAGGATTTCTTTGAAATTCCTTGAAATTTCTTTAAATGATTTTAAATGTCTTAAAAATAAAAATTAAGGGGTTTTAAAGGATTTCATTAGAAATTCCTTGAAATTTCTTTAAATGATTTTAAATGTCTTGAAATCTCTTGAAAATCCTTAAACTTTCTTGAACTCATTTACAATCATTAAATCTCTTCAACTTTCTTCAAATTCCTATCTATATTCTTCTAAAAATCTCTTATTTTCTTGAAATCTCTTGAAATCCCTTTAAATATATTATAATTCTTTAAGATCATTTAAAATTTTTCCTAATTCTTTAAAGTCTCTTTAAAATTCCTTTTAATTTCTCAAAATTACTTAAAATATCCTAAATATCCTAATATCCACGTAATCCCCTAATTTCACTTGAAATCCATATTGAAAATCCTTAAAATCACTTAAACTGTGTTTAAACATCTAAAAATCATTTCAAATTATTCTAAATCCATTGAAATCGTTTAAACATCAGCCCAATGCTTTAAGTCTTGAAATGCTAATGCAAATAATACATTAAATAAAAAAGTATACTAAGAAATTTCTAAATAGAATACTTGCTGATTAAACCAGAATGATATCTAGGGAAAATGGATGATAAATAAGGATTTATAAATAATATAAACTTATAGCTGTATTTCCTTCGTGGATCAAGTTAGATCATGTCAAAAAGTTATCGTTGTCTTGTACTATTCTCCCGTTAGCCTTGAGGAAGTTTCCAGCGCAAGGAGACGCACGTACTCGAGTAAGTACAAGGCATGTATGTACATGCCCAGCGGGTACGGGAGTACTTTATTAGCATACGAAGCTCGGTCGTCCAGGGTGGCGCCGATAAATTCCGAAGTTATGTCACCGGAGATATATCGCCTGGCAATCGATTAGCATCGATAGCCTTGCCATTGGAGCCGGCATTGTTGGCAGGCCCGCGGCGCTATCTTGCGATCCATTCCACCACCACGCTTCGGTTACCAATGGAAACTGCCATCGAGAGGAACCGATCGACACATTGATAAGGACCGTAAGTCTTTCACGACCTCGCGAAATCCGCCCGATATCTTAGAGGCGAATACGCCTTAATGCTCCGGCCGCCATATTGTTTGCTCCCATTCAGGTTACAAAGACCGGTCGTTAAGTTGCTGAATTTTAATCTTACCTTTATAATTAATTGTATGGTTTATTTATTAATTGAATAGATTATTTATTAATTGAATGGATTATACTCACAGGCTGTTGAGAAAAGAATGACGTGACACTCACCTGCAAAAAAAAAAAAGAATGATGTTAGTAAATGCATGCCAGAAAAAGCCTAATTTGATTAATGAAGGGCTTAAAGTTGATGCATTTTTGTAAATGTATGGCATTAAGAAACTGTGCGGATGCATACAATTTCTGTGTAGAATTTAAATTTATGGATCGTTAAGTCTTGACATATAGTGAGATATCAGCTTCTTTATATACCAAGTCACGTTTTAAGTGGCACCGTATGGTGCCATCATCCTTTCAACGAGCCGATACTCCTCGTTTCACAATATGTTTTGCAAACAGATTAAAAGTAGATTACTTCCATAGTATCTAGGGAAATAATTGAAAAATAATGTATAGCGTCATTTGCAATTTATGCATAATATTTTCTTTTCTCTTCATGTTTTTCATATCTTTTATACAGTATATTTTCTGTGTATATTTATATAGTATATAAATAGTAATAGTATAGTATATATCACTATACTATATTATAGCTATTATGCTTGAGAGACAAAACTACGCGCAAGGTTTGCCAATCATAATGGGTCTGGGCAAAGGATAATTATCCTTAATCGGTACCTCAACAAATAAAAAAGTATCCTCCACAACGACCTGTTCTTCCTTCTTCTCTCCTTCATATAAACCTTTAAATTCTTGTCCTCTACCGTTTTTTGTTCCTTTATCTTTAAGACGAAAGTTAGAAATGTTTCCTAAAATTCTTTGAATCCTGTAAACTGATTCCACAACCCTCTCAGACAGATATGTACTCCACCCCAGGAACGCAGGGTAGGTCATGTATATGGTATAAGCATCAAAGTTAAACACTCCACACAGAGCAACCTGTTACTTTGCCTTCACAACCGGCAACAAATCGATTTCAAGGGAGGGAAATGTACATATGTATGTATTCTCCGTTAGCAGAAAACGCATACACGTGACTCGCGGGAACGGAAACTTCAGTGTCCATGTGCATTGTGCACGACACGATTTTATCATGAAATCTATTTTAGCTTTCATATTATGTTGACTTTTTTTGACTCAGGGCAAAATAATGTGTTATGGGTTTGTGCAAAATTTAATAACGTTGGTTTATCGGTCTACGAATGTTGTAGTTGATAAAGCAGAAAGTGATGAGCAATTTGAATATTAAAATATTTTCACATTTTTTTATACACAAATAACAATAATAGATCAATTATGTTTTTGGATAGAATGATAATTAACAATAAAGCAGACCCCAATTGTTATATGGTACCTTTAAGTTATCATTACCTTTATTATCAATCAATTTAGTTCAATTTGAAAGAAAAGAATTTAAAGAAAATCCGGGGAAATGATTTCTTCAGTAGAAAAAGTAAAAAAAGGGACACGAGATTAGGCCATTTTACCCACAGAATCATCAGTCAGAACAATTTTCATTCTATGTTCGGATGCACAATATTCTTATTAATCTATCATTAATTATTACGAGCATAATTGTTAATTATATATGTCCAACTGGAATTGTTAATTATATCTGAACTGTCATTATTAATTACAACTCGGGCTCTAAATTGCTCATAAAGCAAATTTATCGAGGATACACCAAATCCAGATGCAGTGATTGTAACGCAGGTGTGATAATCAGCATATTCAATTTGTTACAATTTTACTAAACACAGAAAATTATCTCTATTGTCTTATCATAAATAATTCGCGTAATCAATTAATTTCAAATTTGACGAATTAATTTAATTATTGATTCAAGGGCATTCCTTTCAGATAAATGGATTATTGGTCGACAGATGTAAATATCCTATAATTTTCTTTGCATTTTCAGGAAATTTAAAGGATTTCTCGAATCTCACGGGTAATTTCAGAAATTTTGGTAATAAGTAAGATCTAAAAGATTATTTATCTCTCTGTAAAAGGAATAAATCCTATTAGAAACGAGCGGGGCATCCTCGCAGAATTTTTCTATTTGAAATCTGTAGGGAATCTGTGCTTAGAGATTTCTTGATTTCCTCAAGTGTTGACGTTTCTTCGACTCGTGCTCTTTGGCGTGACGCGTTTCAATAGAGCCGTATCCTTGTCTACTCTCCGAGAGTGCTGCAGCAGAAAGAAAAAGAGGACAAGTTCGTCGATCGATATTTTAAGAAGACCCACAACGAGCGAGATTCAACGACCGACACTTTTATCCTGTCGAGAAAACGACTTGATCTCTTGTTGTCCTTGATGTCCTCGAGCGAGATCGTATAAACACACCGAATGAGAGTTCGCGTAACGGTGGTGCCATTAATGTTAACGTGCTTGGTCACTGCCTCTGACGATAGCTCCTGCAGAATCGTAAAGGGGAGTTAGAATTGTACTCTATGCAACTTACGCAAGTGCATAATAATGAGGTTACGCAATAACATTTAACTCTAATCCTCCGCCAAGTGGACAATGTATGAAAATTAAAATGCTGCATTAAAATCAAGAAAAAACATCGAATTTTATATTTTTTAGTCATGAAACTTTGCAATTGATCACGCTTACAAAATATTGCAATGCTATAAAAAAAATGATAAAATAAAACATAAATAAGATAAAATGTATTTGAATGTTCATGTTTTTCAGGCTGAACTAGTAACAAGTCACTAATATAGTGCCATTCATTTTATTTTTGAAATAAACGCTTATCATCACCTTTATGAATTATATTCATGTGATTTAATCAAGAACAAACATAGCATGCATTTTTTACGGTCGAAGTAGATTAATATTTTATTAGCTCTTATAATAAGATGTTAATAACTTATTTTTCATGGCATAATAATCTTGAGATAAGACTGATGCAAGTTTTAGCAGTTTATGCGGAAAGCATATGTTTCTCAAATAATAATTATTATAAGATCAGATCTAGAAAGGCGTGATTTATAGGAATGTAAGATCTCATGAGCACTCTGCGGGTCATCGTTATTTATTGTAGCAGATGTTATTTATACAAAAAAGATCAACATGAGTACATAAACATGTTTTTTTTCTAAGTCTTTCGAAGCAAATCACTTTACTTCAAGGTATTTTTGCTTGAGTTTTATTTCCAACTACTTTTTCTCGGATTTTTTTCTCTTACTTTCCTTTTTGTATTCCCCTTTTTTCTTATCAGCTTTGCAGCTCATTCTTGTTTCATTAAACGAAATAAGAGTTTTTGTTGCTAGAAAATATCAGATTCGCCACCTGTCATCTTTACACCTTGAAGAGAAATTTAAGCCAAGTAATTAACAATTATTGGCGAAAACTGGTTCCAAAAAAAGGAGGACTAACTTTGACAGTTAATGAAATTTGCCATACTCGCGCACAATCTTATCAGATAATACATTATGAGTAATATATGGATTTAATTATGTGGATTTAATTATGGAAACGCATTATACACTCTGTTACTTGATGATTACAGCGCATTTAATACCCAGATATGATTATGCACTGCTGACAGAATCGACTCTTACATTTACGTTGACGTTTTGAATTCCTCTTGCCGGATAAAAAAAATTCAATTCATTGAAAGAAAATTCATTAAAATACAAAGTTAAAGTTTTAAATAGACAAGTTTTTCATGAATTAAACTTTTGGTAGCATCAAATTGTTATGCATATGAAAATGAAACATACATTTGCATGATTCAGAAAATAAAGATATGTAAAGCTCGATTTACTTTAGCTTTTCTCAGATGTTTTACTGAGTCTATTCGTTTCCTTCCCATACATTTTTTACATTATTCTGTCCACTTCTATCCAATCCTCTTCTAAATCTATTTCCTTCTACGAGGTTCCATCCCATTCTTTTTATTCAGAATGATACCCATTTATATCAAATTTTTATCATTTTTGCCTTTCCTATTCTTACTCCTTTTTCATCCAAGTTTGGTCCATTTTTATCAAAATCCTATTCTCAATCCTTTTCGACTTTATTTTATTTCTATCTTATTCAAATACATACACTCAACTCTGGATTTAAGTTCCCTGGATATCAGTCTTTCCTGGACATCATCAGTTTTTCCTGAATATCAGTCTTTCCTTTTGTTATCATAACTTTTTCTTGAATTAAAACGAGAGCAAAGGTCAAGTGAGAAGAATATATCACTACGTTAGAGAAATTTCTGTGTAGTTAAAACTACGCTTATAATTAGTTCTGCCAATTAAGCAGCAGTAAAACTGATGTCTGATTTCCTCAGCTGACTGATTATTCTATGTAGCAGCCCTTTAAAGTAGGTGAACCCGACGCTATGCAATTAGTATTATCGCTACTGTTCTTCATTCTCAGCGTTTGGTCTTTTAGCAGAAGGCAGAACCAAGTGCTTGAAATGTAACCACACTGTTTATCATCTATACACTCATCTCGACTCAGGGGAACTTCCGGAAAATCTATTCTCAAAGCGATCTAGGTCCAAGGTCCATCCTTGTTATGATATCCAAGTTGGATGTCACAACAACACATTAGTTGGGATAATTACAGACCCCTCAATATTTTCTTTTTAACTCTGCCAAAAATCAGGAAAAATCTTCCCACCAAAAAGAACAGATGCTATTTTCGCAAAAAAAGAATAAAGCCCTTTTCTTGATAGAACCGCAGTGCATTTTCTCACCGGCTAAGACACGTTGACCTCTATAATGCGATAGCGTGTCGTTAACTTCTTGTACACGTACTAGACATTGCTTAAAAGATAGGATGACACGGACCTTATAATCATCTTTTTTTTGCTGTACTCAGCGCGATGTAAACTGTAAACGCACCACAAGTTGCTGATAATGAAAAGGTAATTTATGTCGGGATCTCTTGACGCGGGTAGGCAGTGTGTAATGTGTGTATGCATGTACGATTGTACGTTCTCATGTTCCGCGATAAGTCCCGCAATCATCAGCCTCTTGCAAAGTCTTCCAATACTCGCCAATATTACTTATTATAATTATCATTTTATCATTCTTTTATAGTGATATCGCACATACTGCAACGTATATCGCTTCATTTTTTTTCATTCACACTCGAGTAGATGTTGGATGTTCACTGCATTTACCGCCCACATCAAATCGTGTACTACAAGATTTCGATTACATTATTGTTACTAATTACTTCAATTTTAAATCGGCGCGATTCAGAAATAAATCAAGTGCATTGCAATTAATCTTATATCTGTAATTAATACTGAATTATACATCATTCCACGCTGTTCACTCAGAAAAAAGTTTAGTTGATTCAACTAAATTTTTTGTTTAATAAAGTTTGGTTGATAGTACGCGTCGGGTCGGTAATGTCGGTTTTTTGTAGCTAGTTAATGAAATTATTTGGTTGCATCAACCAAATTATTTTTTTACACTAACCAAAATCATTTTCTAATAAATAATATGTTTCGTTCAACACATTTATTTGGTTGAATCAACCAAACATGATCAAACAAATAATTACTTTGAATTGACCATATGAAATTGTTGCGTTTTTTCAAAGGAACCAAATGTTTAGTTGCGTTGACCAAATTTTTTAGTTGCAACAAACAAACTAGGTTAAACAAACTGTTTTATTGAATCAACCCAACTTTTTCTCTGAGTGTTCGCATTATAAGCTCAATTTTAAATAAATATTAGCAGGGCATTCAAAGTTATTCAAAGCCCAGATTTGCAACAATAATGTATTCCAGATTTTTAAGACATTTTGTGACACTATTATTTTAGAGAGGAATTTCAAAAGGTTTCTAAGGATTTCAAGGGATTTTTATGATTTATGGAATTTGATGAGATTTCTAATAATTTTATTGAAAATTTTAAAGATATATAAAGGATATAAAGGGAATATTATAGTATAATTTTAAGAAATTTCCAAAAATTTCTACGAGTTTTAAAAGATTTTTACGACTTTTAAGATTTTAACGAATTTCAAGAGATTTTTTTCACTTTTAAAATACTGTATGGATTTTGAAGGATTTTAAAGTTTTTTGGATAATTATATTGAAGGATTTCAAACGATTTTTATGATTCAAAAGGATTAAGGGATTTCAGGAGGTTTTTTTGCTTTTTAAAAGATATTGTGGATTTTTAAGGATTTCATGAAATTTTAAGAGATTACTTTGAGGCATTTTAAAAAAATTTAAGAGTTTTTGATGAGGTACTTTTTTAGACAGGTATTTCAAGAGGTTTCTAGAAATTACAATGGATTTTTTTACCATTTTCAAGTGATTTTTACGAAGTTTTAAAGATTTTTAGGATTTTAAAAAGATTTCGGACAATTACAAAGTATTTTAAGCGATTTCGAAGGTTTTCATAAAATTTTAAGTGATTTGAAAAGGTTTTTCGGTGTTTTAAGAGAATTTAAGGGATTTTAATTCTTGCGTGAAGCTTCTAGGAATTTGAAGAGATTTCAAAAGGTTTCAGAGAATTTTAAGGGACTTTAAGGAATTTTAAATGTAGTAATATCATTTTCAAGAATTTTAAAAGATGTGAAGAGATTTTAATAATTTTCAAAATATTTTATGGAATCTTAAAGAATTTTGTGAAATTTTATGAGATTTCTAATAATTTTAAGAAATTTTATGTTTTATTTAATGAAGTTTCTAATAATTTTAATAGATTTTAAAGGATGTCTAGATGTTTTAAACGTTATCGTGTAATTTAAAGAATTTTTGAGCAGTTTCTAAGAATTTTAAGAAGTTTTCACGAATTTTAAAAGATTTCAAGAGAGTTCTATGAGTTTGAAAATATATTATGGGGTTTAATTAAAGTTATCAGGTAATTGCATTGATTTCTCTAATTTTTAAAAGATTTTGTAGAATTTTTAAGGATTTCATAGAATTTGATCAGATTTCTAAAGATTTTAAGAGATTTTAAATGTTAAGAAATTCCAAGAGGTTTTTAGGAATTTGTATAGGTTTTTGATCATTTTAACTTGGATTTCAAGACATTTATGATCGTTTATAATCGTTTTTGTGAATTTTTAAGGGATTTCAAGAGGTTTCTGTGAGTTTCAAGAAATCTTAACGAATTTTAAGGGATATCGAAGGTTTTCGTGCGAGATTTTCCAGACATTTCATGACACCACTTTTTAAATATAGAATTTTAAGATATTTTTCTAATTTAAAAAAAAAAATTTGTAAAATTTTTAAGGATTTCGTGGCATTTTTGTTTAGTAAATTTACACATAGTTTATAATTCGGGATGAGTCATTCGGAAAAAGCACTAAAAGAAACTAATGAGGTAATGTCCGATTGACAGGTTGTTTATAACATAATTTTCGAGTAATACGGGCTTTTAGGGCGTACAGTAAAATTCAAATTGAATCCCTGTTGTGGAGGACCGATGGCTATTGGCTGTTGCACGCATTCGTATGCAACGCAGCCGCGGTATAGTGTGACTAACGTTTAATTGGCGCGGGAATTTGCATTTGAGCCGTCCGGGCAATCGTGCGTCGATAAAAATTCAAAACAGCTCATTGTATTCAAATTCTGATGGTGTACCGCCAAGCCGGGAACACTTGTAGAACAAGCGGCCGCGCGCAATCGAGAGCCAGTCCTGCATTGCGCTCCGAACTGAATCGAGTTAACTGGCGTCGGCGATTTACCATGTTCCTTTCTTCCCTTCCTCCGTTATCGTCCCGTCCATCCCCTGGAATTGCCCTTTTTTCATATTTTTTTTCTTTTTCCATTTTTCACTTTTTTCTTTCGCATTCTGCAATCGATTATCACGAGTTTCCGTCGCAACCCATTCGGCCACCCAGTACTGCAATTCTGCAAACAAACATCAGAAATAAAAAATATTTCCCATTATCCTATTCTTTACAACAAAAAATTGCCTAGTTTTTCGTTTTCCAATATCAGTCTTTAGACTTAAGGTGGAAGAGTTATGGTAATTAAAAAAAAGTCGTTTATTGAAAGGTTTTTTTTTGTATCTGTTAAAAAAAGAAGAAGCAGTGGATTTGCAAAAGAGAATGTTACCATTCGAAAATAATTTCTAAAACAAATATTATACACTAACTAGAGAAACTTGTATTTTTTAATGCCACTGGAAATTTGGATAAAAAAGGTGAATTCTTAAAATAATTTAAAATAAAAATTCGCAAGGTTGACGACCGTTGCTGATAAGTATTTCTCATTTGCAATTGAATTGCGTTTTCATAATTTTAATTGTAAATTAAATCTAGGTGTAGAGAGTTGTATATATTTGTTAAATATAGGTTTCTGACATCAAACAGGATGGTATATGTGATACACTCAAATTTCGCAATTTACCGTATTTACTGTTTAATCCCTAGTGTACACACTCGTCCCTTTTATGGAAACTTTTTTCTCGTTTTATTTGAAGATTAATATTGAACACCATCACGCATTTCCTCTATTTGCATTCTCTTCCATTCTATCATCTTGCGCTACTTTCACTAGTTCCATCAGGATAATATAATATTTGATTGGCCCTTTTGTAGTTAGAATAATGCAATTATTTGAACCACAATTCTCTTCCACCGCTGGCATTTAAAAAAAAAATAAAATTAACTGAATTATTTATTTAAATATTGATATATTTGATTGTCAAGAACAAAATTTGAATAATATTTGATATTAGGCCACGCCTCTGTTTATTTGTAAACCTAGCACCTTGGCATTGGAAACACATACTTCATCTCCCAGATTAGGCGCGCCCGACCGAAGATTAAATTATCTGTTTATTGAAATTAAGTGCCAATGGAAAATAAACTTGGTATCCTATCATTGAAAGAAATATAAGCGATATAATTGATATATAATTGAAATAATATAAGAATTCTATTTCATCAAATTATTGCTCAGAAAATAAACATTTATTAAACTTTGATATCTGTTTTACATTACGTGAAACTTGGCAGAAAAAATGGATTTGAAAAAGGATGAGAAAAAAGGGATTTGGAGAAGAAAATGAAAAATGAATTTGTAAAAAGGATTTGAAAATAAATTGGAAATGGTGGAAAAGGGTGGTTGGGGAGGGGGTCAAGAAAGGTTGTAGACAGTAGTTGGTTGGAAAAAGAATTGGAAAGACAGGTGGACATTTTTTTAAACAAGTTGACAAACTCTAATGCAGAAATGAATTAGTGTCTTGATATTAATAATTTAAAATCGGTAATCTATATATGTATAAAAGATTGTTAATAAACACTTTACTGAGAAATCAGGGATTGCAGTACCAGAAATCTCACAGCAGTCTCACGGGAATCTCCAGAAATCCCCTATTCATGTGGAAATCTGACTGTGTTACACACTCGCTCATCGACTCAAGTGTAACACCGGCATGTACCGACGATTTGGACATGCGCACTTAAAGCAGCAGTCTGCCCGGAATCAGAGCGGGAAATCATGTCAATCAGACATCCTGATTCTTCGTTCCCTGATAAAACCTACGGCTCATTTTTTAGTTTCCCCTTTTTTCTACGAATATCAAACGCAAAATGAGAACCAGGGTTTTTCTGTAAACCAGGAAACTCAAATTAGGAAAGAGTCTGAAGGGTCGACGATTTTTACAGAATTTTACAGATTTTTACAGAAGGTTGGCAAAAGCAGGCAAAAGTTGTCGAGAAGGCAGAGGTTTAAGCTTGGTCCGTTTACGCGGTTTGTGTGAACTCGCGGGCTCGAGTTCGGCCCTGAGGGAAGAGGAGTGAAGGAAAGGAGTTGCAGTGAAAGAGGGAAAGAGCGAGAAGAGGAGAGAGAGAGGGTGGGGGGGGGGGGGAAATGAGGAAGATGAAGGAGAAGGATAATACAAAGACTGCAGAGGAACGAGAGAGGTGAATAAAAGGTCTTACTACTTAGCGCAAGAGCGAGAAGTGTAAGAGAAAGAAAAAAGAGAGGGAGAGAGTATGGCATTGACGAAGAAAGAGGAAGAGAGAGAAAAGAGAAGAAGAGAGAGAAGAAAGAAGAAGGGAGAGAAGAAAGAAGAAGAGAGAGAAGAAAGAAGCAGAGAGAGAAGAAAGCGAGAAAGATGCTTGAAAGGGGTAGTGAGGGAAGAGGAATAGAGAGCAAGAGAGATAAAAAGAGAATGAGTGAGGGAGAGTGAGAGAGGAGAGGGTTAGATGGGTTTGGTTCGCCGGCTCACCGCTATTGATTTTTCCCGCCAGACTCGTTGCCTCTTCGTCTCGCACACGGACCTCTCACACTCACCCCCCTCTTCTCTCTCTCTCTCTCTCTCTCTCATTCTCTCTTTCTTTCTCTCACTCACTCTCTCTCTCTCTCTCTCTCACTCATTCTCCTGTGATACCACAGCCCTCTCTGACTCACTCTCGCTTGCTCGCGATGCATAGAGGAACTCACATGTACACACACTCCTCTTCTCACTCTCTCTCTCTCTTACTCTCCCTTTACTCCGCTATTTCTCTCTCTCACTCTCTTGCTCTCCTTGTTCCACATCCAAGCACCCGGAAATAGCCTTCTCGCTTCCATCCCCGGTTTCCACTGATGTGCAGCCCCGTTGAGGCTGCTTGACGAGGGGCTGACGATGCCGGTTCTCGCACCTTGCACCTCGCACCTCGCGAATGCTCGAGAGCTCTGGCCCTAGAGCCAGGAGGTTCAGAATGGATTGCCTCCCTCGCATCGTCCATCTCCCAACATCCAACATACGTCCTTAAACCATAATAATTACGTCACTCAAGGACGCCACAGACTTACGAGTTCTGCAAATTGTCCAGTTTATATTTTACAATGATTTATTGTTTTATGTAGTGTATAATTATTATTATTATCTTCTTAAATGATCAGCTTAAATGGTAAGCTGCAATAACTTTTTTTATATTGAAGAAATGAATATTAATGTAATTTGCAATTAAGAAGACCGATTTTTATTTTACTGCATAAATATTCGGGATGAACTAGATGTAAAAGCCTCTAAATCTAAAGAGTGTTCAGAAATAGCTTCGCGGATAGAATATACTCAACAGTTCATCGTCGATATTTATACCCAGAATGCATCCCTGATAATGACGAAGTACGGGTGCATGAATAATATATAGAGCTTGTTTGAATGAGAAACTTTAATTTAAACACTGAATTTATACACTTTCCTTATATGGAAATTGTTAATGAATATTGCTTGAAATTTATTCCAAACTCGGAAACAGTCAATATATACATACATGTATGAAAGAATGGACCAGCAGATTTTTTTCCTGGAATTTGAAGCTAAAGTATTATAAACTCTTCGATCATATCCTATAACGAATTTTTTTTCATTAGCTTGATTAATGACTTCCAAATGGAACTAATAGAGTGAACTCATATAGTGACCTCTAATCGCTTTTGGATAAACCTCCGATATTTTTTTTTAATAGAAAAATATAACTCATGTAACGTATATTTTTTGTCTAAAACTATAATTTTTCGGAAAAACGAGATAGACATTCTCGCTCTAATTCGAGCTTGCATAATTTCCTAGCTCTGATTGAGCCGTAATCTTAAAATATCCAGAGTTTATCAACCTTGACCCGTTTCATCGTTAATCGGGAAATAAGCGAGACAGCTTATCACTTCGGCCTTCCTCAGTAATTCTCTAATCGAATCATTTCTCCGCTTCTTATCTCCCATTTATGCAGACATGCGTACAAAGCGTTGATGCATTTCTGTGCACAAATCAAGAAAAAGTATAATTCTATTTTTCTCGTTTAATAATCTTTCGATTTCCTCATATTTTCAAAACTAATGGCCCCATATTATTCAAGAAAAAGACTCGGTTGGGATATATTCATTTTAAATTTGCATCAGTTATTGGATTAAGTATCATGTGCCAAA
>UCOK01016073.1:0-10403 GCA_900474325.1 Synergus umbraculus
CCAGAGCTACCTGATGAATGGAATTGTCACTTTGACGCAGCACAGAGCTTGATACATTAGACCAAGTTCTTTTTACTTCTTCTTTTTGGATGCATTGGCGTTTTTTATTTTCTTTATTTTCATCAGTTCGCTTTCTTTTTGAAGAAGTCTTTAAAGTATCATCTACTTTGTTCTTTTTCACTTCTGCACATCGTCTTCTCTTAGAAGAATTGTGGGAAATTACCTTCCTACTCTTCTTTTCTGTGGCCTTGTGTTTCTTTTGAGAAGAATTTGTTGCTTTACTTTTCAGTAGACGACCTTCAAAGTGAGTTCGTCTTTTTTCCTTACGTTTAAATGTTCCTTTCTTCCAGGACTCTTGCACATTGCTGTCAGTTGCACGTGGAACGTCTTTTTCGGGAAATTCGGGCTTTATTTTTGAGCCCTTCTTTTTCAAGACGCCAAACCGAATTGACTTTGCTAAAGACGTTGAGTAACTTTTCAAACGTCTCACAAGGCGACCAACTGACAAATCCTTCTTTTCTTCGAGTGCGGTCCCTTTCACAGTATGAAAATGTGATTCTACGTGCTGATTATGCATATGTGCCATCTCTGGATGCTTCTCGGAGATTAGAACTGCTGTCCACATTGTTGCAAAAGGCATATAATGATCAACAATGTAATCTGCCATTGCAAGTGATTGCACCTTGTTTGTTGGTATGTGGTCTTGCGTTGGAATCAGTTTACTTTTCAAGTTTCTCAATCTAATGGAGTAATGAGAGTGGAATGGTGAAGATCTGTAAACTGTATCTTCATTTGCCTTAGTTGCGTCCAAATTTTCTATTTGGCTTTCTGATTTGTCTTCATCAGTTTTAAGAAGCAGTTCTTTAACTTTTTCAGAACGCATCGCATCCAATTCGTCTCTAATTTTGTCCGCATCCTCTTCAAACGGTGTCACTAGAACTGTCATCGTCCTGTCGAAAACTGCATTCAATTGTTCTATATTTGTGCACTCTATCATGTAGGCCATGCAATCCAGAAGAAATGGTTTTTCTTCGTATCCTTTGTGCACATCTTCAACTTTGTCCGAAAATCTTTTCAGGAAATGCACAGAACAATTTTGAAGGATTATCCACTTTTGCGGGTATGGTTCGCCACCCAAAACATATTCACATGTTCTTTGAATATATAAATATATGTCGGTGTCATTCCATTCAATAAGTATGGAATGAATCAGAGCCCAACTCCAGTCGACGATGGCAATTTCGAAGTAGGGCCAGCTTGCACCGTCCATCGACTCTACAAAGTACCGGAAACGTTTCAAACTTATGGAAATTTCACAAACATTGTGTTCCGACGAAATAAATTCTAAAACCGGAACAACGAATCCACAAACATGAACAACAAATGCGTAGTATAAGATTCGCTTAGAATCTAAGCCGGCAGGAGCCCGACAACAATTGCCTGTAGCGTCACCTCTAATAATTTTTCCAGACCCTACAGCACGTAAGGTTGTCTCGAAAAACATGGTTGCATTCGAGTCACTTGCATATCGAAGGTAGGGATCGCTTAATCCTTGTTCGTTGACTAGTAGTTGCATCAGGTCTTGCAAATCCATTGATTGTAAAGTCATGTCATATTTAGCGTTTACCTCTGACCTTGCTTTCTGGTAAACATTCAAAGATTTTAATTCCTGCATGTTTCCGGCTTTCACTAACTCTAAGTCTGTGACATTTATTTGGTCGATTTCAAATCTCCTTGGCATTGTTGTCATCAATTTTTCTTGGACATCCTTGCGCTGTTCTCCACTAAGATGATAAAAAAATTTTTTATCTTCAGGATGCATTTCATCACTAATATCAGTGCTGCACACATAAATACTGGGCACCATGCGAGAATCACGAGCAAGGTCAAATTTAAATCTTTGCTCGCATTCGACGTATCTGCACTTTGCGTACATAACATAGGAATGTCTGTTTTGTCTTTCTCCGTAAAAGCAAAGGTAGCATTTGATCCCAAATTTCATGGGTAAAATTTGTTTTAAAATCAAACGCATTTTCTCTGCATTGACTTTTTGTGTTTCTGGATCAAATAAGCCAAATTCGTTGGTAATATCACATTGACCACGCGTGTGAATAAACTTAGCTTGCAAGGATTTATGCATGCTTGGCCTAGCAATTGCAGGATAATTGCAGTCACTATCATTTGAGCTACCTTCACTTTCACAAGAGCTATCCTCACTAGTATAATCTTCTTCACTTCTGCTAAGGGTTTCATTTTCACTCCCATTATAACTTAGAGTGCCAGCAATAGAAGGGTCATTTTCTTCACTTTCTTCAGATATTTCAGCATCATTGGGATTTAAATCAAATGTGTCCTTTTCGATGAAAGGACAGTTTTCAAGCGTTTTATTGACCCTGTCTTCCAGCATCCTTATTCTCTCGTCTTCTATCCCTAGATTATTTTCTTCCAATAAGTTGTTATTACGTGATGTCTCTCGTTCAACTGTGGAAAAAAAATCTCCATCAAGTGCATCAGGAACAATAATGTCTTTTCTGCTTCCATAACTTCTCGATTTTTCTGGTGCTTCTGCTTCACTTCTCTCTGGCGACCTGACGATGTTATTTTCATTTCCTTCTCTTTCTTGCGGTGTTAAACTTTCGTCGCAATTTTGTTTAGCAAAACTATCTGTGATTACATCTCCGTCAAGTGCAGGAATAAAAGATGTTCTTCTTTCTTCTTTAAATACATCATTTTCTGTGATATCTTCTGAAACCTCTTCTTCTTTAGAGTCTGTATAATTTTCGTTACCCGCAACTTCCAGCCTTTCCTCCTCGTTTGGGTTTGTAGAAGGGGCATTCTGTTCTGATGTAGCATTCCTTTCCCGCAACAGACGCTGTACTTCGTCACGAATGCTGAATTTGTTGCTATCCCAAATTCTTTTGTACAGAAGATTTTCTTTTTTTAGGTGAGCCTTCCCTTTCTTTGTGTCACATATCTATGAAAAAGTGGAAAAAAACGAACATAAGGTAAAACTTCATAAGAGAATCAGAAAGTATATATAGGAGAAGATGGTATTTTGTCGGGGTCCATATTATGGTATAATATCAGGGTCCATGTTACCCTCCACTCTTATTAGCTAAAAATATTTATTATTATGAATGTATAATTGGTAAAACTAATTTGCTCTTATTGTAAACTACCACATGCCCTTCAGTTACTGCACGGAGAAAAATGGATAGTCAGCTTGAATATCTAGATGGTCAATCTGACTATATTTGAGTGTCAACTATGGGACAGCCCTCCAGATAGTGTAGTCTACTATCATAAAATAATATTCATCTTACCTATTCATAAAAAATGATACAGGGTAGATGGCATTATCTGGATAGTGAAATTGATCATCTAAATTTTGACTATCTAACTTTGACTACTCAGTTTTCTCCGTGTGTATACAACTTAAAATTTTATTTAATGAAAAATAAATTTGGGAATATTTAGTTAAAAAGGTTTTCATGAGGTTATTAAGACGAATAAAATGAAAATGGTTCATGGTCACAACAATTATCAAAAAAACAAAAGGGAGGGTCCGTAGTACTACCTTCTCCTCTATAATTTTTATTACATTATAGACAAAATTTATTTCTTTAACTATAAACATAAAATTGAACTATAATACACGGAGAAAAATGGGAGTCAGCGGTTTAGTAACATTTACACAAATTCTGTAAACAGAACTTTTATTATAAGACAGAATCCAAAAAAACGGTAAGAATTCCTAAGCAGATCAGTAATGATTACCGTATTGTTGGACTCTGTCCTATAATAAAAGTTTTGTTTACAGAATTTGTGTAAATGTTACTAAACCGCCGACTTCCATTTTTCTCCGTGCATGATGATAATTTTTTTATTCCGTTTATAATGGAATACCTCAGGGGGTTATCCTAAAAATACGTCATAGTTTTTAAAATATTTTTGCACTCCTCCTCCCCATTATGCTAGAATGTAATATTAATTTGACTTTCCTTTAAAAACATGAAAAAATGGTGAAAATTGCAAAAAAAAATTATTTTGCAGTAAATCGTGGTATACGTTGAATGCCCCCACCTTAGCATATTTTCTTCAATTTAAGAAATAGTCAATTTGATACCTCAATAAATGTATAAGTAAGGTTTCAGAGAAAAAAATGTCCGGAAAGTAGGGAACGGCTAAGACTTACATGGCCTTAAAATTAACATTTGTTCACAGAAAAAATTATTAAAACCTTTAACAGTCGTAACCAGAAAAAATCCTACATTTAAATCAACACATGCAACCATACCCAAAAACCAACCCTTGCGAAAAATAAAAAAAATTGAAAAAAGGACTCTATAATTAATAACTATATAAACATTTTTCGATGTGAAAAATTTTCTTTAGTAGTCTAACGAATAATACATAGGGTTAGAATCGCCGGAAGGATCATTAAAAACCACCCCCCGTGTAAAGTGATTATTTTATAGTTGAGAAATCGCGAAAAAAAGGGCAACAATTAATAGTAATTTTGGAATCTAAAAACGCAGAAGGTTAGTGTTTATAGTAATAATATAATAATAATATAATTATTATTATGATAAATAATAATTTATGATAATAATAAAATAATAATAAATAATATAGTAATAATAAATGCCTTAAACCAATCTGCCCATAGGCGTATTAGAAACGGTTGACAGAGCTCTCAGATATTACTAGATTCCCCCCCCCCCCCCCCTTCGCATCCACTTTACCATTGAGTGGAGCTAAATCAATTTCTTTTTATAAAATATAATTAAATTTTTATATGTAAAGCTCGATGTAAAGAATAATTTTTAAGGCATCGCGAAGGTGAATCCAGACTCAAAGTTAACTTTTGGACGCGCGCGTATTTCAGTGCATTTTTTTACGCACGCGTTAAAATTTTACGCGCCCGTCAAAAAGTTAACTTTGTGTCTGGATTCCCAGTCGCATTTTACGCGTTCGTGTTTTGGTAAAATCTTATACGTCTTTCTCGATTAGGCATAAGTTCCAAAGGCCTAGGAAAGCTATAATATATGTATATATATGACGTTCCGCGATGAGAGCGACCGTAGGTCGAGCCTTAGTTTTTTCAGGCTTTTTGAGTATCTAGCCCGAAGCAATTCAGTCACACGAACACAGAATGGAAAGGTGTGGTGCAAAGTGGGAGGGGCTCGGTTTCTCGGCTCATCCTCAAGCTTTGATACCGGCGATTCCTCGGGCGATTGAAGGTCCCATGTCGGCAGAAAACATCAACGTAAAGCAAAAACTCAGGGTGTTTTACGCCGACGTTTTCGGCCGACATGGGACTGAAACTTAACTCTTGACTTTGCAGCTTTATACTATGTATAAATATATGTACGTCACATGTATCTTACAAACGAACCAGCACATCATCGGAAAAAGAAATCTAACATTCAAGTAAGCCAGCAATCAGTGATTTTTCAGTTTAGAAAAATTATACTCCAACTCAATAGTGACAAAATTAAAAATTTGTCTATATTTAATTTTAAGAATATTAATTATTTATTGTATTAAAAAAATAATTTGAGAACTAAAAGAAAATTATAAAACGTAAAATTTTAAATAAAATAAAAATTTTTGCAGAAAATGTAGTTTAGATTAGAAAAAAATTATTTAAAAATTTTATTTCATCTTAATTTAAAAATATTTATTAAAAAATTCATTAAAAAAGCATTTCTAATAAAATGAAATGAAAAAAATTCAAGTTTATGCAGCAAGAATCTAAACGGCGATCTTGAGGAAAGTCAGAGCGCTGGCGCTGCCACCTCATTCATACCCCTAATTGAAATGTAACTTTCAGTGACCAAAAGGATATATACGCGTGGATTCAGCCTGAGAAGTATTGTCCTGAAAGTTTATATTTAAAAAGTCGTTCGATTTTTAATTTTAAAGACTCATACGTGTAGAGAATTTCAAGGAGCATCTTTTTCTCTTGCAAAAATTTTGAGGTTTTGTAGTTTATGAAGTAATTGATAAAAAGTTGACTTTTCGAAAAGGAAAAATTTCAATCATTTTTCATGTCAACTCGCGATAGTTCAGCTAATTTTCAGAATTTTTTGGTTTGGTCAATATTAATCAACGTGATTAAGTCTTCTGAAACCATCTAAGCAAGATAAATGAAAATATTGTTATAAACAAAAAAGTTGTTAATTTTTTTTTGAGACTGCAAAAATTATGAATTTCAACCTTCAAGCGCTTCGTTTATCGAGCGAATTTGAAGTTTCGGAAAACTTCCCGTGAGGAAGTTGTTCTTTAAGGTTCAAAAAAGTTTTCTGCAAAATTTTATCTCAATTAAATTAATGGTTACAAATTGATGAATGTTTTGAAATCTAAGCGGCAATGTTCACACTGCCCTAACCACGTGCTTCCTCGGCCAGAAAATGCGTTGCAGCGGACGGGATGAAATGAAGGTCAAGTCGACAGTGTCAACATTGACGTTTAGATTTTAAAAGATTCACCAATTTGTAACCATTAATCTAATTGAGCCAAAATTTTGTAGAAAACTTCTTTGAACCTTAATTAACAACTTCCTCATGGGAAGTTTGCCGTAGCTTCAAATTAGCTCGATAAACGAAATGCTCGAAGGTTAAAATTCATGATTTTTGCCAAGTCTCAAAAAAAAATTAACAACTTTTTTGTTTATAACAATATTTTCATTTTTCTCGCTTAGATGGTTTCAGAAGACTCAAACACGTCGTTTAGTATTGATCAAATCAAAAAATTCAGAAAATTGGCTGAACTATTGCGAATTGAAGCGAAAAAAGATTGATATTTTTCGTATTCTAAAAATCCACTTTTTATCAATTACTTCAAAAACTAAAAAACCTACAAATTTTTCCAAGAGAAAAAAAGATGCGCCTTGAAATTCTCTACAAGTATAAGTCTTTAAAATTAAAAATCGAATGACTTTTTGAATTAACTTTCAGGACAATATATACTTCTCACGCTGAATCCACGCGTATCCCCTTTTGGTCGCCGAAGATTCAATTTGATATGATTTCAGCATAATGACTGGCAAAATACGTAATACATATATAATTATTAAAAAATTGTACTAAGGAATTATAAAATTGAAAAAAATATAATTTGGTTTTCTTAATATGATATTTAATAGAATTTAATTTATATTGGCGGTTAAAATACAAATATGCCTTAGTTATTTTCAAGGTCAAAAAATGGCTTTCTTTTTTTTAGCCGGTCATCTGACGATAACTAAAGCAATATGTCATATAAATCATAGATGAAAAGTCGATGTAGGTATAGTGAGAGTTTTGGGGTTTCCAATAGTTTTCGAGAGACTACAAACACTAACGGGAACTATAAACACTAAATTTCTGCATTTTTAGATTCCCGAATTATTATTAACTATTGCCCTTTTTTTCGCAATTTGTCAACTCTAAAATTATCACTTTACACGGCGATTTTAACTCTATGTATTATTCGTTAGACTACTAAAAGAAATTTTTCAAGTAGAAAAATGTTTATATTATAGTTATTAATTATAGGGTCATTTTTTCAATTTTTTTTTTCGCAAGGGTTTACATTTTTTCAATACGTTTGCTCCCAAATCTCTAAAGTTATTTATCTATCAAAAAAAAAATGAAAGTACATTGAAATTTAAAAATAAAAATGATTTTAACCCGCCGCACCTTGTGTGAAAAGCACACAATTATATTTTCCTGGAAAACCCTCCACACCCCCTAAAAAAAGTATGACGTAAAAAGATAACCATTGTAATAAACAATTCTTGTGAAAAAACATTTAAATTTGAGATTTTATCATATTGCAATTTCCTTCAATCGCCAGAAAGACTTCACAGATATTCCTTAAAATAATAAATCTTTAATGATATTTGGTAAAATATTACAAATAAAAATTTCATAAACAAATAAAAAATTTTTAACTTTCCCGTTGCATTATGTAAATATTTTAAACCAGTAGACAAATGACTGCTGGTCATAAAAACACTTATGTGAAAACTTAAAAATCACTTAATCACAACCTATTTTGATTGAAAAGCTGATTTTTAGGTATGAGAAACTGCCAAAAATTTTAATTTGTTTATTTTAATTGTTTATAAACATTCTGATTGTTAAATTTTACCAAATATTATGAAAGATTTGTTATTTTAAGGAATATCTGAAGACCTTTTTACGATTTAAGTAAATTCTTATTCTAAACTCTTCAGAATTTATGCACTTCAATTTAAAAAAAAAATTATAAATAGGACCAAAATTGAAGGCTCTAGACATTTTTGTAGGCAAAAACGAAAATTTTCTCCGACTATGAAGCGAATTGTAATGAATTGTAAATAACAAAATAATTTTGTATTAACTTACCTTAAATGTTAAGGATTTTTCCCCCATTCCAAAGTGAACATCTTCTATAGACTTCACATTTTGAGCAATAATTTGCGCCCAGGCACTCACACTTTCTTTTGAAACCATTGTTTTTTCAGTATTTTTAGTCACTAAATAGTTGTAAAACTAAACACTAAACACTAAACACTAAACACTAATATATCTATAATTTTAATGTAATAAGTAATAATCTTATTTTATAAAAAAAAGTATATTAATATTATATATTATATTAAAAGTATCTCAGTAATCGTTGAGACTAAAGAAAAACACGTCTTTTCTTTACTCTGAATCACGATAAAGTGAAGAAATTTCCTTTGTCTACTTCTATTTTTAAGAAAAGCACGAAATTCATTGGTAAATGTAGAGTTAGCTAGGATTCGTCTTCAGAAAGGTCACCTTGCAGACTCAAAGTTCCTGCGTGTCCTCCGCGCCAGAAAATGTATAAGTATAGCAGCATGGAATATTTTCTTTTCTAGAAATTGTCAGTAGGAATAGTAACAGCATTATTAAAAATCACACGTAACTTTCTATTTCTAATGTACCTTGGCAAACATTTTTTGAACATTACGAAAACGATATATCACCTACGAAATTCAAAAAAATTTAATAGCATCATTTGAGATAAAAAGCGCTTCGTTTATCGAGCTAATTTGAAGCTACGGCAAACTTCCCATGAGGAAGTTGTTAATTAAGGTTCAAAGAAGTTTTCTACAAAATTTTGGCTCAATTAGATTAATGGTTATAAATTGGTGAATCTTTTAAAATCTAAACGTCAATGTCGACACTGTCGACTTGACCTTCATTTCGTCCAGTCCGCTGCAACGCATTTTCTAGCCGAGGAAGCACGTGGTTAGGGATCCTTGAAATTCTCTGCACGTATAAGTCTTTAAAATTAAAAATCAAACGACTTTTTAAATATAAACATTCAGGACAATACTTCTCAGGCTGAATCCACGCGTATATCCCCAATTTGGTCGCCGAAGGTTCAATTTATTTCAAAATTCTTATTTTCTTAGACATCCAACAATTTGTAACCTTCGAAGGGATTTATCTCAAAAGTCCATTTTCCGAGTTAGGTTGTTTTTTTATCCAACGCTTCAAATAAGGACCACCCTATTGCTTATACAACTTTCCTAGGTAGTAGTTATGTGTGTTTTTTAATAATGCTGGTAGTATACCTACTTAAAATTTCTGAAAAAGAAAATATTCCATGCTGCTATATTTTCTAAAAAATAAAAATAGAAAATGTAAATTTCTTCGCTTAATCGTGATTCAGTGTAAAGAGAAGAATTTTTTTTTACTCTCAACGATTACTGATTTCGTCAAGTTTTAACACTTTTTTCTAATTTACAATAACATATGAATGTTATTTATTCGTGAAAAGTGTATTAGAGACTTATTATTGTTAACTACTTTTTCGTTTTCGAGATTCAAAAAATGATGTTAAGCACCTTTTTACTGTACCTCTCGAAAGTACTGGGTGCCATTGAGCACATTTGATAATTTCGATCCGAAAAACGACCGTCTAGCCCTAAAACGGTGCTTTGCGTGCAGTTTTTGTCAATTTTGACAGTCATGCCCGCGCGATAAAAATTTCAAAAAATGATGTTAAGCACCTTTTTACTGTGTTACGACCCGAGCGGAGGGTAAATGCTATATTAAAATAGGCTAAGGGAGGATGAGTTTGCTGATTATGTCAGGATGGTAAGACCTGACTTTATTTTTATTGTGGGTACGTTGTCACTAACAATCCTATGGGGATTGTGTTACTCAAATAAAATATTCGTAAATTTGGATAAAATATAATTTATTATAAATTAAAATGATGAAAATATACATAAAATGAATATTCAAAACTTACATTACTTCTCGGTTGAGAAGGCAAAAGAAGAATTAAGGGTTGTCGCTTGCGTCTCTATCAATCGGAGGACAACGGCAAGATCCTCACGCAGAGTTAAGTTGCTAGAGTAAGGGCTAACACTTAATGTCATTCCACTTACTAAT
>UCOK01016076.1:0-13726 GCA_900474325.1 Synergus umbraculus
GAGGAAGGACACAGTTTCATTCCGGAGTCCGTCGTGAGTTAGTTAGTAAACAGTACAGTTCATCCCAGAGTCCGTCAAAACAGTTAGACAGCAACCATTAGGTCAGTCTTGAGTGCAGAGTGTCAAATTGTCAAGTCAACAGTTGACCCAGAGTTACAAGTCCAAGTGCAGTGAGAGTTCAGTGACATTTCCAAATCAAAGGGAAATCTGTGAAAGGAAACTCAGAGAAACAATCAGGATCATAAGGGATTAATTTCAACGCATCCAAGGAATCATCACTGGTAAGCCCAGTGAATCATCACTCAACTCAGGCTCATTTTAACTTTTCATAAGGGTTATCTTCGGAAATATACGTATTAATTTGAATTGTAATTTAATTAATAAACTGTGTAAATTCTATTTAAAATCTCTCTTTTCATTTGGCTTGTCCTCGTTCCCAGATTCACATTAAGTTGTGGACTAAAACGGGGGAATTAGTTATAAAGAAATCGAATCTGTTGTCAGGTAGGTCGGTTAGTAAATAAATATTAGGTAGGACGTAACACATGATTAGAGGGCGCAACTATAGCTGCCTATCCTGGATAGGTGAATTTACAAATGGTGAATTTACAAATGGAAAATTGAAAAAAAAAATTGAAAGTGAAAAAGTAATTACAGAATCGCACTCCTGACCGACACAGACTGACTAGACCATACCTGCCGTAAAGAAGTCACAATAGACAACCTATACGTCTCCCTCCCCCCCTCATTCTCACCGTATTGTATCGTTCACCGCTCCAAGAGAGGCGGGCTCAGGAAACGATGCTCGCCTCGTCCGCCGATGACCGTCCATTTCAGGTGACTCTACAGGTGACTCCACATAACATCGCCTACCGCGTCGCATCGCGTACCGTTTAAGTTATCGCGTAGGTTTGCCTTTACGAAGTATATAAGTCGCCTTACGCGATGCGACGCGGCAGGCGATGTTATGTGGAGTCACACAAGGCAAATTATTTTTCGCGCGGAGAGCCGCGTGCGATAACGCACAGGTTCCCCTATAATGCCAATCTCAGAACATAAAAGTAAAATTTACTAGGAATAAATATTATTTTTGACAATGTGAAAAGTCCAATCCTTCATTTTCATTTGTAATTTTAAACTGGAATTTTCATTGAATATCCGTGAAAATTACAGCTCCAAGTTCCAGTTGAAAATTCCAATTTGAAAGTTAAACGGGAATTTTCAACTAAAATTTCCTCGGACAGTCAGAAGAATTTCCATGGAAATTCCAGTTGTAAATTCAGTTGGCTTTTCATGAAAATTCCAATTTGAAAGTAGAACAGGAATTTTCAACTAAAATTTCCTCGGAGAGTCAGCAGAATTTCTATTGAAATTCCAGTCGTAAATGTGTTTGTTCTGCCAAAAATAAATTTTTGACTGCAGATTCTGAAAGAACGCGAAATTTTACGCCTAGATATGTATTCAACTTTTTTTATAACATAACCCCCAAGGTCATTCATTTTATTGTATGACGGGTTCATATGACAATTGCAAAAAAATGTGTCGTCACGGGTTATGGTATCAGAAAGTTGAATATATATCTAGGCGTAAAATTTCGCGTTCTTTCAGAATCTGCAGTCAAAAAGTTATTTTTGGAAGAATAAACATGTTTGACCTTGAAATAACTTTCAATTTGACCTTGTCGGATCAAACGGACATCGGATTTGGATTCAGCGATCTCAAAAATATATAGGAATAATAATTTGAATCAATCTTAATATTTTTTCAGGATTTGACCTTGAATTGACCTTGAACCTGACCTGATTGAGACAAACGGACACCGAATTCGGATTCAGCGACCCAATGAGGCGATTTGGTTGTATTTCAGAGTGTATTTAAAGGTATGAATGTATGGGTGCAAATGCCTGAACGACCAATCACCTGAAATCAATAATAAGTCAATAGAGGCTGCGATTTAAATTAGTTAAAGAACGAGCGTACGCCGAATGGAGAATTCTTTTTCAATCGGAAGGCGAATTGAATAAGCCGCAAGACGCTACGCTCGTGGTCATATTACCGCTTATATTGTTCGCAGGTACCGACATAAAACCTCCGTTCACTCCGGCACGGCTTTAAAGAGAAAAACACGAAAAAACAGCTTACAAATGACTTCAGACAAACAAATAATTTTCGATTTTTCAAGAATTTAAAAAGTTCTTATGCCAGTCTTATATGCCTATAACCTTTTTTTCATAATGTGCGTGATTTGGCTTTAATTTTTTATTTTCATTCGAATTTGTTAGTTTTTTTTTAAATCGAGGGCCCAGATGCAATAACTTTCCATCAATTTAATACTCCAAGAAACGTTGGCCCCTGGGCTGTGTTAAAAAAATATTTGAAACCAATACTTTAACTACATTTTTTGACAGAAAATTTAATTGCGCATCTTTATTTCCTCATAAAAAAGTTCTAACTTTTGTCACTTTCAAAATAAAGAGAAAAAACGCAATTTTTTTTTTAAATTAAGATTTTTCGTTTTTTGTCACTTCAACTCGCTATATATTGATGAGTTTTCAATATTTTCTTATGAAAATTTCAGAAAATATACCTTATAGTATTTTGCGAATGACAGCGTAATTAAATAATAATTAATTTTATTTAAAAGAATTATTTTAATTTTTATTTGCACCATTGCACAATCCACGCGTTCATATCTTCAAGCGCTTCGGGAGTCGAGCAAATTTTGAACAGTGGAAAACTTTTAGCTGGAAGCTTGTTCATAAAGGTATAAATAAGTTTTCTGGAAAGTTTTATTTTAATCGAATTATTCGTTCAGAAGTTATGAACGTTTTACTTCCATTAATTCAAAATATTCAATTAATTCGAAAAAATGCGTTTTTTGTCTTTATTTTGAAAGTGACAAAAGTTTGAACTTTTTTTATGAGGAAAAAAAGATGCTCAATTAAATTTTTTGTCAAAATATTTAGCTTAAAGTGTTGATTACATAACTTTTTTAAACACTGACCTGGGGGCCAACGCTTCTTGGCGAAGTAAATTTATAGGACGTTATTGCATCCGGACCCTCAATTTTCGAAATGATATAAGTCTGACAATTTTTCTTTTATCGAAAAATGTCAAAAAGATAAATTTTTCGATTTTTACATTCTCATGAGAAAGAATGTATTAGATTTGTGTAAAATTTGAGCCTCCCAGTCTTTATCAAATGTCCACGTTTTGTGACTCCCTGCACGGAGAAAAATGGAATTCAGCAGCATTGTGACGACTGCAAAAAATCCCCACCAAGAACCGTCACTTCAAGACAGAGCCCAAAACTATTTAGTAATGATTGCCATACTCCCGGACTCTGTCCACAAGGACGGCTCCCAGCAAAAAACTCGTGCAATCGTCACAAAACCACTAACTTTCGATTTTTTTTTTCGATGTTTCTGATCACGCGCATCGCGCGCTTGTGCCCTTCGTGAAGCTTGCGACTTACAGGTCACTTGTACCTATATGTTTTATTTAAATTTAATTAAATTATATATTTCTTACATATAATTTATATTTCTATATTAATTTAAATTTCATTAAATTAAATTACAGTTTTGAATGCAAAACACAACTAATTCACTTATAAGGTTCTATCGATCTTAAGGAGCACATTCTCATCAGGGCACTCGCGCTCGGCTCCGTTTAAAAATATTTTTCATGATTAAAACGAAAACTACTCATGCTATTGAAAAATGTCCAGAGGAGAACTTGTAGATCTTTTTAAGGCCAATAATTATGCCACCAATCAGTTTCTCTGTATCACGCGTTATTTGGCTCAAAATTTGAATTTTCGATATTTTAAGGAATTTCAACAAGTTTTTATATCGATGTTATAAGGCGTTCAAAAAGAAATATTCTTCATCTTTAGACTTTTTTTTCATACCGTGCATTGTTTGGCTTCTAATTAAAGTTAACTTTCATTTTTTTGGATTTTCAAAATGTTATGAGTTTCAATTTTTTTCTTATCCAAAAAAGTCATTAAGAAAAATTGTTCGATTTTTTAAGTACAATGTACTTAAAAAGTACTTTTTTTAAGTTACTTTTTAAGTATCTTAAAATTTTTCAAAATGCTCCAACTTTTTGAATTTTTATTCAAAATGGCTGGCCAACGAACATGACCTTCATTTTAGGACACTAAAAAAGTATACCAAAGGACAATCCAATCGGTCAATTCTTTCGAAAGTTATCGTGCTCACAAACTAAAAACCTACAGACACACAGAACAGACAGACAGACACATTGGTAAAAACATATTTTTCGGGTTCAGGGGGTCGCAAAACGTGGACATTTGAAAAAAATTGGGGGGTTAATTTTTACACAAATCTAATACCTTCTCTGATGAAAATGTAATAATAGTGCATTTCCGTCAAAAATATTAACACTGACGGATGTTCACTATTTTTCAGAGGATGATGAGCTAATCAAAAATTATGGGAACATACCTACATGTGAAAATTTGTTTGAAAATCGATACAACCTGAAAAGTTGAGTTTGAGTTTCAACTTCAGGAAAACTTTAAGTTTTAAAATGAATACTTACACTTTGAGCCGTTGTCCCAAATCCTGGATGAAACTCGCGGCTTGTTTTCTGTAAACCTCACGGAGAACAATGTAAGTCAGCGGTTTAGTAAATTTACACAAATTCTGTAAACAAAACTTTTATTATAAGACAGAGTCCAAAAATACGGTGATCTAATAAAAATAGTATAAACGTTTTTTTTTAAATAATAAAAGTTTTGTTTACAGAATTTTTGTAAATGTTACTAAACCACTGACTTCCATTTTTCTCCGTGCTGTTCTTGTTTATCATTCACACTGCATTTTTTGTTCCGCAATAGTATTTCTAGTTCGTTTTTTTTGGAAAATCCATTTTTGATATATTGCCGGTAATACTATTTTGAAGTCTTAGGTATAAACAAAAACCGAAGCTGTAAATTAGCGTTGTTCAAATAACGTCCAGTTAAATATTCATTTGAATATTCACTCATATTCACTTCAGTTCACTTGTCGCGCACTCAAACTATACTGCTGGCTCTTCAAGCATCGTTTTCTATTTAGTTTTCATCGTTTAGTCTGAATCTTTTTCCTTACTCTTGGTCCCAGAGGTCCGTGCCTTGATTTATTTACAACCCTGGGACTGCGACTGTGCCCCAGATCCCAAGGATATATAATTTGACTTGAAATATGAAATAAAACAATTTTCCAGTTAGAAATAATCATGGTAAATAAATATCTTCAACAATTCTAATGAAGATGAAGAAAAATATGTATACGATATATCGACCGGCTCGAGTATTCTTATAGATGATTTAAATCGAGAAGAACAATTTGTTGTTTTTCAAATTTGAACAAGTTTGTAGTTTTTTTTTTATTTATAGTTATATCTGCAATACGGAGGCAGAAGGAATTTTTTTATGAAATTTTAGGGGAGTGTGTTTCTTCACTCTCAAAAGAAAATTTTCAAATTACTTTTTTTTTATTGCTAAAGATTTTGAAATTTAATTACAGTATTCTTAAAAATTTAATCAAGAAGTTTAGAAATTTTCTCAATTTAGAACAATATTTCTGTTTAAAAGAAAAAAACTGGGCATTTACATGTTAGAATCGTTTTTAGCAACATTTTACAAAAATTAAACCTTATATTCTAGTCATTTTTAACTTTTTACATTCTCATCAGAGCTTGTGTAAAATTTCACCTCCCCAGTTTTTGTTATATGTCCACCTTTTGTGATCTCCTGAACCGGATAAAACATGAACATGTTTTACCAATGTGTCAAAGACGCTTTAAACTACCTAAAACTACTTAAATTCTCTTTAAATCCTTTAAGAAATCTCAATATCTTTGAAATTTCGTAAGATCTCTCGAAATATTTTTAAATTCCCTAAGATCATTTAAAATCCTTTGAAAAATTATGAAAAAGTATAAATTATTTTAAAATCTTGGAATTCCACTGAATTCTTTAAATATTCTTTAAAATAAATTTAAATCTATATTGCTGTATATTCTTCTGAATTTCATTAAGAAATCTTGATATCTTTGAAATCTTGGAAAATATCTTAAAATTCTTTAAAATTCCCTAGAATCATTTGAAATTTTTTGAAACCCCTTCTTAAATTCCGTAAAATCAATTGCAATTTTTAGAAATCATTTTGACATGCTTTAATAACTCTGAAACTTGAAAACTCTTTAATTAAATTCTCTCGAAATCATTTTAAACTTCCTATAAAGTCATTTAAAATCTTGAAACTCGATCCCGTGAACTATTTTGAAATTCTTTAAAAATTTGTTAAAATCACTTATTGTTTCTATGTATATAATTAATAATTCTTTTTTATAAAGGACTTTTTTTAAGAAAATTGAATAGTTTAATAATTGTATATTGTAAATAATGAATCCGCAGAATATTTTATAGGGTATTGACCAGTTTTTCCTAGGTGGAGTATTTATTAAGGCATTTTTTGGGTAAACTGACAAGGCCCCGGCCAGTTTTCCTTGAGTAGGGCAATATTCTGCCAAAGTGTAACAAACCTTGTGTGGGTCTTGTCAATTAACCTGGTGAGGGCCACATCAGAAGTAGGGAAATCTGACCAAGACCCTGTCATAACTCCGTCAAAATTTCTGCACGGGTTTGTGCGATAAAATCCAATTCTCAAGTTTTAAATAAGTTTAATATAGTTTTTCAAGCATTCGAAATATGAAATTCATCTTAACTTCCGATAACTGGCACCCTTACCTTACCTGTACCTTTTTAGTAGCATCATCTTTTTCGAGGGTGACGAGGCGCTAAGATATTTAAATAACCATATTCAAACGCGATTGTCGTATCGATAACTGATCAATGAGTTTTATTGTGATCATTGAGTACAATAATACTGGTGGATAAATGAGGGTAAGGGGACAGGTAACGTGTCAATTCGATTGTACCTTTGACAGCGATTGATACGGATTTGAATCGGGACGGCGGTACCCTCAAAAGGGCCCATTTTGATTGTTCGTTAAATAGGAGGGGGCGCAACCACTCTTAACGATTACATACACGTCACTTCACAAGGATTACTGTCTAAGTCAATTTATCATTTAGGTAAAAGGTTTGCTTAGGCGACAAAATAACTGTGGGTATTATTGCAATCAAAGTGAAAAATGAGTAGTTGCAGACAATATGTGCTAGGAACATGTTATCTATATTCTTTACATTATAAGGGGTAGAGTGTCCAATAGAAATTGAAATATTCTATTCTCTTAAGGGGTAACACCACTCTAGGATTTTGAAAGAATCGACTTATTTTTTCTTAGCTTAAACAGTACTTTAGAGTCTTAAAAACAATACCCGCTTGGTCCTGTAACGAAAAAAAATGTTAACATGTTTAATTATCAACTTTCCCGAATAAGCATCTTGGAGTTTTTATTTAGCATACTCGTCCGCCATGTTGGATTCGCCATTTTATTTATCAAATTTTTGACACCGGATTCGTAATGAGAGACCCCAAAAACCCATGAGCAACAGAATTTGGCCCATTTTATAAACATTTTATTCGGAATTTGGTACCACTTTGCATTTCTCCTCTATGTGTTTTTGGCAAAAAATGCATTTTTTTAAAGTGCACCATTTCTACAAAAATTGATATAAAAAAAATCCTACGTACTTCTCTAGCTAATAGTATATAGTTTAAAAAAAACTTTGGGTTTTTATTCCAGATCTCACAGTTTTCTAGATATGAGTCCGCCCGCGGATCACCTTTTCAAAAACACTTTGCGGAGATTACGTGTATCGCCGCCATTTTATACGAAAAAAATATAAAAATTTTTTTTTTCATACTTTAATATGTCTTAAATGAACCCTCTAAAAAGAAATTCTATTTCTTTTCCCATACTCGCAAAATAAATTGTCAAAATTAGTCTTCTTTTTCGGCCGCGAGAGTGGTGTTACCCCTTAAACACTAACACAGATGATTGACCTATTAGAGAGAAATTGTTGGCTTTAAATCTGAATTTAAAAAGATAAGTATAATACCTCAGTTAGGACAAATGTTATAAGTAAAGGTTCTTCAAATATGGAAACAAATGTCATAAATATGGCCTATTTTCTCTGAGAAAATTAAATTGAAATTAACCTGCCAAAAATCTTATTTGAAAAAAGAACTTAAGGGCCTGCGATACTTTACCATAAGAGCAATTTAGTTTACCCAATTATACATTCATAATAATAAATATTTTTAGCGAATAAGAGTCAATAAACCTTTCTCTCATATACACGAAGGTTTGTTGACTCTTATTACATAAAAATATTTAGTATTATGAATGTATAATTGGGTAAACTAAATTGCTCTTATGGTAAAGTATTACATGCCCTTAAATACACTACTGTCCAAAATAGTGGAAACCGCCGTTTTTCGATGATAAACGCAAAAATAAAAACTCTGATAAATCTACAGAAAAATCTGTAAGATTTACAGAGTTAATCTGTTGGAATAAGGACAGTAGATTATTTCTCTAGATTCTACAGAAAATTTCTGCTAGCCAAACCTTTTGAATTTACAGGTAAAATCTGTAGATCTTAGAGATTTTTTGTAGGTAAAAACATAAGAATAAATGTCTCAAAAATAATTATTAGTTAAATACATTGTTCTTTACTCCAAGAACGCATCAACGTTAACGTTAAATAAAATATTTGTATGAAATTTTTAATATTTTTGTGGTCACTTTTACAGAATGTAAATCCATAGGATTTATTGATCTAGTGTAATAATAGTGTATTTCATAGTCAGACTAAACATTTTTTGCAACAAAAAAGACCTCAACAAAATTGTTAGGTTGTCCGAACAAAATTTTCGTTGTGTCGACAAAAATACTCAACAAAATTATTTGGTCGGACCAACAAATCATTTTTTTGGGACAGAAAAATTATATTGTTTAACAACAAAAATTTGGGTGTGACAACAAAAAGGCTCAATAAATTATTTTGCTTCCATTGCTAAATTCTTTTTCTCATCAACAGATTATATAAGTTTTAAATATAAAAAATTCTTTCGTATACGTTAGCAGATGTCTCTAATAGAAACATTTCTATAAATTTTATAGGTAGATTAGTAAGATTAACAGATTTTTTCTGCTATAATAACAGAAATGTCCAGCAGATTTGATTCTGTAATCCAAAAAACATGTTTATACGAATGTATCCGCCTGTCTGTAGATTTTTTAGTTTGTTAACACGATAACTTTCGAAAGAATCGACAGATTGGATTGGTGTTTGGTATACTCGTTTAGTGTCCTAAAATGAAGGTCAAGATCATTAACCAGCCATTTTGAATAAAAATTCAAAAACTTGGAGCGGTTTAAAAATTTGTTAATCCACTTGTTTTGTTAATTTACAAATTCTATGGTCGGATATTCATAGTATACAAAAGTGAAAAAATTTTTCCTAATGACTTTTTTTCTCAATAATTCAAAAAGGGCAAAGGAATGAAAAGGGCATAGCAGAGTAAGCATGTATTAGCTGCGCCCGGCCGAATCTCTTCGAGATTTTCACCATGAGTTGGTATTAATATGAGGTTCAATTTCCCGTAAGATTATATCTGATAAATCATTCTTATGGGAGTTATGGGGGTGAGTAGAAAAATTGAAAAACACCTTTTTCTCGGAAACGGCTTTACCGATTTCGATGAGGAAAAAATATGTTACGGTTGCCAATGGAGGGATGTTTAGAAAAAATTATGGGATATTTTAATCAAGAAGGAAAGGTCAAAAAAAATTTTCAAAATTTTTCTTGAATAGGAAATTCTTAAGGCACAGTCACAGTTTTTTTGCTTAAAAATATCTTAAATTACGTGAAAAAATATGTGAAAGTTTGAACTCAATCGGATTTGCTGCTCATGGTTAACCAAATTCAAAATCTCCAGCGTACACGTTAAATGCACGTCCGCTGATGTATAGTGAGTAGTCTGCGTAGAAATATTCCCTAAGCTTGGGTGCTTATAGTCGTTTGATGAAATTGCTCATTTAAATTAATATTAAAAATGAATAAACTAAAAGCTAGAAAATTATAATATTAATAAAAAAAATTGGCCAAAATGAGCATTGTCATCACAAGCTTATGGAATGCTTCTACGCAAAAATCAACTGGATTTGTTAATTATTAACAGAAAAATGACAAATTGATTGTTGCGTTGTAAATTGATTCTTTCTCTCGATCGCCGCTATCAGTCTTTCTTTAACTACATGTAGTAGAAATTGTTTCTGATTTTCAGATCCCCTCTCTCCGGCCTACTGAGCTGAGTTGGGCCA
The DNA here is from genome assembly GCA_900474325.1 of Synergus umbraculus. NCBI lineage: Eukaryota > Metazoa > Arthropoda > Insecta > Hymenoptera > Cynipidae > Synergus > Synergus umbraculus. The sequence continues at coordinate 10,312 of UCOK01016076.1, forward strand.
AGCGTAGAGGCAGTTCTGTAAATCCTATGCCTCAATTATCTCACATTCTCGAGGCTAAGAAAACAATTCCTCATCGTACCAGGTAATGTTTCGAAACAGAATTGATAGGAATAGTAGTTGAGATAAGAGAAGCTTCAGTAATTTATTTTATCATTTGAAATTCTTCCTCAAATCTTCTCTTGTTTTTCCCTTGTATAGATTTAAGAAACTCAAGTCATTAGTTTTCTCATCTGAAAATATATACTTTTAAAAAAGATATACAACTTACACTGTGGTATAAAATATTTATATCTCAGTATATAGAGAAAAATAATGACTTGAATTTCTTAAATCTAAACAAGGGAAAAACAAGATAAGATTTGAGGAAGAATTTCAAATAATAAAATAAATTACTGAAGCTTCTCTAATCTCAACTACTATTCCTGTTAATTCTGTACCGAAACATTACCGGGTACGAAGAGGAATTGCTTCCATAGCTGCGAGTACGTGAGACAATTGAGGCATAGGATTTACAGAACTGCCTCTACGCTTGGTCCAACTGGCAACTCTCAGCTCAGTAGGCCGGAGAGAGGGGATGACGCACTAAAGGCGACTGAACGCGGTGAGAGAAAGAATCAATTTACAACGCAACAATCAATTTGTCATTTTTCTGTTAATAATTAACGAATCGAGATGATTTTTGCGTACACGGAAAAAAGTGTATAGAGGTGACAACCAGAGAAATAGTAAAATATGGTACAACTGCAATTTATGGTTTCCACTACCACAATTGTGGTTGCCACAACCACAACTATTATGTGAAAACGACAGCCATCTGTGGCAACTATTATTAAATAATTGTCACAATTATTTCATAATAGATGCCACATAATGGTGTTGTTGTCACATAATATTTGTGGTTGTGGCAAACACAATCTTGGTAAAGGAAAGCATAAATTGTAGTTGTACCGTATTTTACTATTTCTCTGGTTATCATATCCATACAGTTTTTTCCGTGTAGACTGGGGTGGTCCAAAAACGCTTTTTTTTCCTACAGAGTCTCGATCCCCCCAATTCGTTTCTAAATTCGAAAAAAGAAAGTCCCTATTTTTTTTTATTTTGATTAAAACAAGTGCCGGATTTGACTTGAAGTTTCCCATGTAAATTGTATGGGGAAAAATCACTTTTTGGAGATTTTGAAATAATTTTTCAGGGTTCTGGAATAAGTGACGAGAGATTATAGAAACTTATAGAGAACTATCCACCAAAGAATTTCATGTATCACACATATGGGTTTTGCACCCCTAACACACCCCCAGGGAGCCTTAAAAACTACCCTTAAAAGCTAAAATTACCATTTTTCATGAAATTGACGTTCTGAGCACTTTATCCTCGTTGTTTCTCTTAATAATTATTATTAGTATTAATCTATTGAAATATTTATTAACATTGTTTAATAAATCTTTAATTATTTAAACAAATATCATTTGTTTAATGTTTTTTTTTTTTAAATTTCGTTTTTTATCATAAAAATGTTTGCTATTGGTCTAATGGTATATTGATAAAACATTAGTTATTTAATTTTCAAATATTTAAACAAATAACATTTGTTTAAACATTTTTTTCTTTAAATTCGTTTTTTATTATAAAAATATATACAATTGGACTATAATGGTATATTAATAAACATTGTTTAGTAAATTTCAATTATTTAAACAAATTCCATTTGTTTAAAAAAATTTTTTTCAAGAAAATTTTTTTGATTAAAAAATTACTGTGTACATACTGAAATGTTGATTAAGATATATTAAATAATGAATAATTGTTTAAATAAATTCCAATAAATAAATTTATAAATTTATTTACAAGTAATTCTTTATTTGTAACTAACAATAATCATGGAACATTTATTATTAAATTAACCATAAGTTTTTTTAATATATACATTTAATTTGCTGAAACGATCCTAATGGGTTTAAACAATTTCTTCCCAAGTAATACATAATTGTGTTATAATTATATTATATAATTACATTTTTGCATTCTGTAATCTTTTCTTTTATTATCTACACTTTTACAACTACAGCTTGGTGTATTACTATATGTCGCGAGATAATGTAGTTTTACTGCAATCGGGGAAGTTTTTGTTATACTCTTTAACTACATGTAGTAGAAATTGTTTCTGATTTTCATCTCTAGTTATTATACTATTAAAATCAGAAATCAATTTTACAGCTCTCTCTGCAACTCTCTCTCCATTAGGATCGTTTCAGCATATTAAATGTATATATTAAAAAAAGTTATGGTTAGTTTAATAATAAATGTTCCATGATTATTATTAGTTACAAATAAAGAATTACTTGCAGATAAATTTATTTATTGGAATTTATTTAAACAATTATTCATTAATTAATATATGTTAATCAACATTTCAGTATGTACACAGTAATTTTTTAATAAAAAAAATTTTCTTGCAAAAAAATTTTTTAAACAAATGGAATTTGTTAAAATATTTGAAAATTAAATAACTAATGTTTTATCAATATACCATTAGACCAATAGCAAACATTTTTATGATAAAAAACGAAATTTTCAAAAAAAAAACATTAAACAAATGATATTTGTTTAAATAATTAAAGATTTATTAAACAATGTTAATAAATATTTCAATAGATTAATACTAATAATTATTATTAAGAAAAACAACAAGGATAAAGTGCTCAGAACGTCAATTTCATTAAAAATGGTAATTTTAGCTTTTAAGGGTAGTTTTTAAGGCCCCCTGGGGGTGTGTTAGGGGTGCAAAACCCATATGCGTGAACGGACCATTTCCATTGCGTTGTACAAAAAAAAGTTCAAATCAAAAAAAATAATGTGCAAAATCCTAAGAAAAACAAAAAAAAGCGAACCTTCTATCTCTAATAGGTTTCGAGTTACAGTCATTTCAAAAAAACACTTTTTTTTGAATTTCATCAAAAAATCACTACTTTTTGCAACATTGTCTGTACCAACGAACCTAATGATTTTATGAAAAAATTTTCTACAGATGAGTGATTTATCTTTAATTTGCCGTAAGGGGCAAAGTCCTAACTCTAATAGGTCAAAAGTTATGACCTCTCAAAGTGGGCCAATTTTGACCCATTTTTCCGGGCAATTTCCTTCTGCGGAGTTTTCTTGTAACAGGGTGTTCTATGGGAAAATTATGATAGTGATGCCAGAGAATGAAATAAAGTAAACAAAATTATGCGTCTATTAAAAAAAAAGGATCTTCTGGTGCCAGTAGTACGTGATTTATGATCTCTCAAAAACTCCCTTTTTTTTTTGCATTTTTTCACTAAAATTTGAAAAATTGGGACTTTCAAATATACCTCGTTTCTTTTTGATCTGCGGACGAAACGCAGAGGACAGAAATTAAAATAGACTCAATTCTGCGTAA
>UCOK01016077.1:0-11481 GCA_900474325.1 Synergus umbraculus
AAGTTATGCTCTGCATTTGGTGGGACCAGCTCGGTGTGGTGTATTATGAGCTGTTGAAATCGAGTGAAACTATTACAGGGGATCGGTATCGAACGCAATTGATGCGTTTGAGTCGAGCATTGAAGGAGAAACGGCCACAGTATCAAGAGAGACACGATAAAGTTATCCTGCAACATGACAATGCTCGGCCACATGTTGCAAAACCCGTCAAGACATACTTGGAAACCCTAAAATGGGATCGATGGCACATGGCCTAGCTGAGCAGCATTTCCATTCTTATGAAGAAGTCAAAGAATGGATCGATTTGTGGATCGCCTCAAAAGACGCATCGTTTTTCCGAGATTGTATCCGACAATTGCCCGTAAGATGGCAAAAAGTAGTGGCTAGTGATGGACAGTACTTTGATTCATAAACAGGTAATCACTTTTTTAGAATAAAGCCTCAAATTTTCGAAAAAAATCGGCGGAAGCAAAGTTGTGCACCTAATATTATAAAAAGATCATTAGTAACGTAACGCTTTTTCCTTATTGGTCAGAGGAAAGTGATGACGCGGCGTATATTGAATATGGCGCGTGACGCGGGAAATCTTAAATCTTAAATAAATATTGTAGCAAATGTTCGCGCGGAGCGCGCGTTTAATCTCGTTAAAAGAAAAAACAAAAAGCAGAATAAAAACAAAAATAAAAAAAAAGTAAAAAACAACAAAAGAAAAAATAAAAAAGCAAAACAAAAAAAAAGGGAACCGCTGTACCATCACGTCCACGTCGTGGTTCTGGGTTAGGTTAAGAGTGGTACAAGAGTAGAAATTGTCCAAAAAAACTACTTACTTTCATATTTCGCTACAATATAACATCAAAAATAATTAAAAATATTTTAATATAAAAAAAAGTAATTGTTGAATAACACCGCAATACGATCAGCTAGGATTTTGTTTCAAACGGATTTTAAAACTATATAATAGCTGGAATAAGATGCCATAAACTTTTTCATTAGGCATTTTCATTAAACTTCTTTTTGATTAAGGATAGGTGTGCGATAGAGGAGCAAACACAAAAAAAAAGCAAAACGAATGTGAAGAAAGAACCTTCTACGTAGCAACCAATTCGCAGACAACGTGGACGTCCGAGAAAAGTCGCCCGTGATGATGACTAAAACACTGATTAATCATTTTTTGTAATTTTCATTCTGATTCATGTAAAATTAATAGTCATGATATTTTATAAAAACAATAGGTTTGAGTATTACAGTTCATTATGTACAGTATTTGATTCATTTTATAGTACAGTTCATTATATACAGTTGATTGAAAACTGTCAGGATGTTTCCCATGCTCTGTCACGATTTACCCCGGTATCGGGGTAATTCGTAACACCAGACGTGGTCAGACATTTTATGTTCTATATAAAATCAATATGATAGAAATGAAACTAAAAATTTTTTTTCACTAACTGGATAGTTCAACCAATAAAAAGCAATAGCTCTATTTTTTTATTTTTAATAGTGTACTCAGGAAAAATCCGCGAACTCAAAATGTCACTATTTGACCGGGTCTCCCCTACTTGAAAATTAAATTACACGAAAAAAAGGTTAGGGTAACTGGTGCCCCAATTGGTGTTTAGGCTAACCGACGCATACTACGGGCTGCTTACTCATCCAACGGGAGAGCAGTTCACTTTTGTGGGAGAACGATTCACCCATAATAAGGCAACTGCTTGCCTACAGCAGCTCTTCGTTCTCATGGAGCAACCATTCACCCACAAACGGACTAGCCATTTCACCACACGGTGCAGTGCACAGTGGGCCAGAAGACCCGGTTTTGTGGCCAAAATTCTATTTTTAAATCAAAATTCAAAAAGTCTACGAATTAGATTGAAAATAGTTACTCGGTAGTTTTTGGGGTCGCTGATTACGAATATGTAATGAAAAATTAAAAATGGCGCACCCAATATGGCGACGAAGATTTTGAAAAGTCTACGCAATTGGCTAAGAATTTGGTTTTGGTGTCGGTTTCGCTTTCGAATTATCTTGAGTTCCATCTTCCTCTTCATCGGTCAATTCAATTTCATCTAGAAGCATTTCAGCTTCTGAAAAACCAGTTACTTTTTCTTCTCGATCTTCTTGTCGGAACTGGATGTTTCAGGTTGAATTATTCAAGAAGTTTATATTTTTCATATATACATATATTGTGTACATTAGCGGTGTTAATTATCATTTTATTAATATAATTTATGCGCAAAGAATGTGGACGGAAAGAAGATTACCGAAACAAGTAAGCTCGCTCGTCCGCGGTCCGCGTTGATATAATTGGAACAACAAATGACGGTAAGCCAGCGCGCGCGCGGCCATGTAAATATACCATAAGCAGCGACACAAATGAAAAGGAGCAAAAATGGGCACACTTAAACTCAAGTACACATTCGAAGGTATATATTTATTATATACTTCAGAACTCAATATGTTGCGTTATGTCGGATTATGAACAATCGGAAGAAGGTGCTTTGCTGAAAACTCTTGTTTTTCATTTACTAATAATGTGATTGTATTTGACTGCAATTAAAAATTACAGATTGAACTGTTTTCTTAAAAATTTAACACCTTGGTGAATTAAATAAATCGACGTAGGAGGTTAGAAATCAATTTCTTAACATCAAAAATCGTATTTCAATAACGTCAGTAATACTACGAATTGTAGTAAGATTTTCTACATTGTGCCTGTATCATCGAAACAAAAACTGATCAATCAACATATAATTCTCGTCAATAGTACTGAAATTAGTCCTGAATTCAGTACTTTAATTCATTATTTGAAATTCAAAAATCGAATTTTGCCACAAAACCGGGTCTCCTGGCCCACTGTTCGGTGGTGGCGCTGCTATTCTCCTCTTTGCGCGACTGTTCTCCTAACCTTTTTTCCGTGTAATTACTTTGAAAATAAGATTATTCCTTGTAACAAAAATTTTTTAGCACTGAAAAGGGCTGATGTACAGCATTTATTTCTTGGGTGCAACTTTCTTCGCCAGAGCTATTTTAATCTTAAAGATTTTGGGATTTAAAGTTGGCGTCTTATCTAACTTCTTGGAAGCAGCTTCAGTCCAGCGATAACTTCGGATTGAAATTCATTCTGAACCAATCCAAAATTTTACAAATCATTCCGTATCTTGTATCCGAACCAAATTATTGTCTAGATTTTTTCGGATTACAAATTTGAATGGATTTTAAATAGCGAACGGATTAATTCGAATTGAGAATTTTCTTCAGAGACGAATCACGTCAAGTGGGCACCCCAATTTTCAACCCAAGAGAATGTTATAAAATGATTATATCAATCGAATCTTCACACTAAAAGTAACTCACAAAAGGAGGACTTTCGACAATAGAATTTGTTTAAATATTTGTTTTCATGCAACAAACATTTATCAGTTTTTTTCGATAATAATTCATTGCACTCAAACTATTAAATATTTTTAAACGAAATTTTGTACAAATACGATTGAAAGACAGCTCTTTCAGATAAAAAATATTGTGATGATCAATAAACAATTTTTCCATACTTTTTATAACATTTTTATAAACAATTGGCATAATTATTAACTTCTCAATGCTCTAATCGTCTAAATCTTTGGTGGTACGTGTAAAAACTATTCAAGACTGATAATCCGAAGAAACATTTCACCGCCCGCCATTAACCCTTTGAGGGGCAGTGGGAAGTATACTTCCCACCTATTTCTTTGCAGTTGTTAATTAATTTCTCTTGCACTTCACTTGTTTTAGTATACAAGTTTTTATTTTTAGACTCTTAGGTACCTATCAAAAAATAAAAGAAAAAAGAAAGTTGTAAAATTGTTAATAAACAATCAGTTATAAACAATTAAATTTGAAAAAACTGTCTTTTTTCGAATAAATTCGGATGTGCTGAAACTACACTTTCGAAAATTTTGACAAATTTTTTCCAATTAAAATCTGAAACATGTTTTTCGCAGAATTTTCGGCAGGTTAGTTTTTTTGAAAAAAACTTTTGTATAAGTTGAAAATAGCGATTTTGAATTTTGCAATTCTGACATCAGAATCGTAATCAGTGACTGCAAAAACCTAGATACAACTATTGATATCCGAATTTCACCAAAGAGAAAAGTGTGCCCCTGAAAGGGTTAATTTACTCAGAAAATGTATATTTGCGAAGCGCGGTGCTTCTGTAATTTTTGTAAAATCTGTAATTTTTGGTCGATTAATTAGAAAAAAACTTTATTTATGTCATAATAAATACCTGATATGGTCAATTGGTTTTTAAAATTTGTTTATAAAATAACAAATTATTTATTGTCTTTCATGAATTCAGTTAAAAATCGGTTTCTGTCTATAAATGATTTATATTTAGTGAGAATAAATTGACGAATCACTGTCAATCCCCATGAATCCAATTTCACTCACTTATTTGTTTATAAAAAATTCAAAACATTTTCAACAATTTCTAAGCTATTGGACAACTTTCCTAGATAGTTGCCTAATTGATTCTAGGTATTTGGGATTGATACAAGTATTTCTCGAAACTCGGTACTCAAAAGACTAAAATTTTTTTTTTCATTTTTGTTATTAAATAAACAAAAATAAAATTTTTTTTTAAAATATGGATCTACAGTTTTGTGCGGAATTTTATAAACTTTAATTAAAATGGAAAGTTTCAAATCGGTTGAGAAATAGCTTCTGAATATCAATTTAAACAAATTCTATTGTCGAAAGTCCTCCTTTTATGAGTTACCTTTAGTGTCAAGATTCGATTGATATAATCATTTTATATTGGGTTGAAGTTTCAGACGTCTAATTTGACGAAAAAAACAGTTAAAATGCTTTGAAATAATGTGAAATTTCTGATCAAAGTTTTGCTAACAATTTTCAACTTTTTCTAAAATACTTTATTGTTTTCATCCCTTGAAATTCCTTAACCCTTTGCGGCGCAATGGTAACCCAGATTACCACCTTTTTTATTCACAACTTTGTAACGGTATAGCCTGCCGTTACACATAAATACGCCTATATGTAGGCAACCCGAACTGCGGTTATCGACATAAGGCAGAGCGATGATCGCGAGCCTGAGTATAGGCCACCAAACCTACACTTACCATCAAATTACAGAGCGAACAAAATATCGATCGGAGAATAAATCCGCAAAACCATGCTAGGGTTCGCAATGCGCGTCTTTCCATACACAAGATGTTTCTTTAAGGAGCTAAAAGACGAGCATCTGGTCTCAGCCGTCACTCGTTCACGAGTCGCTTTCGAGCTCAGGCTGGGCATGGCCCAGCGCTCTTAAGTGACTCTATTTTGCTAACTCTACGCAGCCATTTTGTTCCGGTTCGTCGCTACAGTCTGCAAGGTAGTATAGACTAGAAGAGCTTCGTACGCTGCTCCAGGCTGGGGTTCTTCTACTCTTTACCTGAATTATTTTCCATAAATTTTTTCTAAGTCCCTTCGTACGCTGCTCCAGGCTGGGGGGACTTAGCCTCATTTGTTATTTTTCACTGTAGATTCATTTCTCATAAATTTTTCTAAGTCCCTTCGTACGCTGTTCCAGGCTGTGGGGACTTAGCCTCATTTTTTATTTTCACTGCGGGTTTATTTTTCATAAATTTTTCTAAGTCCCTTCGTACGCTGTTCCAGGCTGTGGGGACTTAGTCTTATTCCGAGTTTATTTTCTGAGCCTCGCGACTTGGTTTCTCAAGTCTCGCGGCATAGTTTATCTCCGAGTCTTGCGACTCAGTTTGCCTTCTCAAGTCTCGCGACTTAGTTACTCGGGTCTCGCGACTTAGTTTATTTTTCAAGTCTCGCGACTTAGTTTATTTCTTTGAGTCTTGCGACTCAGTTTATTTCTTCGAGCCTTGTGACTCAGTTTATTTCTTCGAGTCTTGCGACTCAGTTTATTTCTTTGAGTCTTGCGACTCAGTTTATTTTTCTAGTCTCGCGACTTAGTTTATTTTTCAAGTCTTGCGACTCAGTTTATTTCTTCGAGTCTTGCGACTCAGTTTATTTCTTCGAGTCTTGCGACTTAGTTTATTTTTCTATTCTTGCGACTTAGTTTATTTCGCAATATTTTCACTTGAAATTTCTAAGTCCGCACGTGCGCTTCGAATTTGCGAATCTCGTTGAAATCTTATAAGATTTTGAATTATTCATGCGTATTAATTTCGAGCCGTGTATTAACGGTGATTTAGCGACATTAGGGACATTCTCAAATGTAACATATTTCATTTGTTTAGAGTTAGACTTCTGTTAAGTTCTCATGCGACTTATGATCTTTTAATTAGCTCGCGAAAATCGAGGGATTTATTTGTTAGGTTTGCGAAATGTGTTAATGAATTTTATTTTGTTTTTGTTAACATTTGATTTCACTTATTATAAACTTTCATATTTAAATTTCAAGAGACTTATCGTTTTCTCGGTTTGCGATGAATAAGCTTTAGTTTATATCGAGTCTTTCTTATCACTAACAAATTTGTATTATATCGAGTCTTTCCGTAGCCGGGAATCGATATTATCTTGCAATCTTTTGGTTTTTTGTTCTGAATAAACGTTGTTATTGTTAATTAATTATTGCGTATTTACTTGCCTCCCTTGGGAACCATCCCGCTCCCACGATTCCAGCCTATGAGAGGGCATAAGGTCTTACATCCACAATAAGCTACGAAATATAAGGATTAGACATCAGGACCTTAAAGATAAGAGATAGACCCTAGGAATCGTTACAACTTTTTTCTCTAAATTCAACATTTTTTAAGAAATTATAATGATTTCTTGTTGAAATCGTATTTGAAGCATGGTAGAATTAAAAAAAATATTAACGAGCGTATTTCATAAAATTATAAATAATTATAAATAAACAAAATTTGACAATCACTCTTTTTTAAAGAAAAAATTCAGTTTTGATCGACGTATTAAATAAATTGGAATGAAACTTGGAACCTGGGGGTTTTCAAAGTCGCTGATTATGAATCCGGAGCCAGATTTTTAAAATTCAAAATGGCGAATCCAATATGGCGGACGAGTTTCCAAAAACTTGAAGAATTTTCATGAGACTTTCCATTGGGGGTTTTCGAGGTCACTGATAACGAATCCGGAGTCCAATTTTCAAAATTCAAAATGGTGGATCCAATCTGGCGGACGAGTTTCCAAAAAATTTAAGAATTTTCATGAAACTTGACATTTAAGGGTTTTGGGGGGTCTCAAATAATGAATCTGCAATCAGATTGCACCTTTCAGGTACCTAATCCCAGCTACCTTACACTTGGCGTTACCCAAATCTAAAGATTCCAGAGACCGGAAAGGTTCAATCTGACTGCAGATTCATTATTTGAGACCCCCCAAAACCCCTAAATGTCAAGTTTCATGAAAATTCTTTAATTTTTTGAAAACTCGTCCACCATATGGGATCCACCTTTTTGAATTTTGAAAGTTGGCATCCGGATTCGTAATCAGCGACCCTCAAAGCCCCCAGATGCCATGTTTCATGACAATTCTTCAATTTCGACATTTGGAGTTTTTCATGTTGTTTAAAAATTCGAAATTTCAAAAAAATTCTCGAACATTCTTATTTTAAACACCTCGTGTACGACCTGGTACAGTCCGGTCATCAGTTCACAATTTCGTAACGATTCCACCTTCTGGGCTGACTGGTCCTAGCTGAGTCGATTGATGTCGCTTAGAATATGTGAACCTTATGCCCTCTTATAGGCTAGAATCGTGGGAGTGGGACGGTTCCTGAGGGAGGCAAGTGAATACGCAATCAATTCAGTAACAATAGTAACGAGTTTATTCAAATCAAAGCACGCTTACAAGAATTGGGTTTGTGTATATCGAAGGTGATTTCCAAAACTGATGGGTAAAATTTTTTTCCGCAGAAAATTGGTAATTTTTCCGTGAATATTGACAAATTTTCCGAAAAGTTGGGAAATTCATCAAGAAATTAAAAGACTGAATAAATCTTCGAAAATGTATAGAGGATAATTGAAAACATTTTGGATCGTATTTGAGAAATGATTGTCCTAAGGACCTAAGAGAAACCTTCAACACTTTCAGGCCAGGTATACCTGGGTTGACCTGGGACCGATATACCTAAATATTCCTTCAAGTATTTACTACAATGGACATTTCCATTCTCATTCCTACAATCCTCTGTAGGTAAAAGGAAAATCGTCCGACTGCTGCCCCGGAGACCCGTGTTCGATTCCTGCCGGCTTCGTTTTCTTCTAACCCGATTTTTCTGTTTCAGCTTATAATAGTATAATTCTAGTTTTCAGAATATATATATGTAATTTCTAATGTTATCAATTCTAATTTAAATAAATATAAAATTATGTTTAAAATGTAATAATGTTTACATTTAGCTTTGAGTTTGATAAAATGTGTATAGGTATGCAGACATATATGTTTGGGAAAATTAAAAACAATTGGGAAGGTTAAAAGCAATTTATTTGAATATTTTTTTTTGCATATGCATTATTTTTAGACTAGACTATACTAACTCTAGATGTACAGTATAAGACTCGATCTTGTACTAGATGCGCTCTAGACTCATTCTAGATGCGCAGTAGACGCATTTTTGTATTTACTAGATGCGCAAGGACTCATTCTAGATGCGCTCTGGACACAGGTATAGACAGGTATAGATATCGATAGGGTCGGCTTAGGAAAAATTTATGTCTTTACTCCTTTACTGCTATCCTTATAAAAATGGGACTGAACCTTTTTTCGTCTAGAATGAGCCTAGCATGAGTCTGGAATTGGGTCAATTCTAGACAATCGTGTTAGACAATCCTTGTCTAGAACTCGTCTAGATTTTCGGTAGGGTATCGCTTAACGGCTACGGAAAGACTCGACACAATACTAAGTTGGTTGGTGGTAAGAAAGGCTCGATACAAATTAAAATACGTTCATCGCAATCCGAGAAACGATAAGTCTCTTCCAGACAAAATACATATACTCGTGATAATTAGAAGTGAGTTGAAACTTAAAGAAAAAACCGAAAGTGTACGAAGGAACTTAGCCTAACACTGAGCGCGACGAAGTAGTTACACCCTTGTGACGCAGCGATTCTGTCAAGTCCCCACAGCCTGATACAGCGTACGAAGGAACTTAACAAAGATGGCGACTGTAGAAATAGACTCGTAGAATTTGTCAAAGGTCCCGTAGCCTGGTACAGCGTACGAAGGAACATTGACAAATATGGTCACGTTACAGCTAAAAATGGCGGAAAGAGTGTTATTTCTAGGAAACCCCAGCCTGCTACAGCGTACAAAGTTTCCTAGGTGATATACTACCTAGCAGTTTTATGGAGCGACGAACTTGAGAGACGCAGAAAAGATCCTGGAAGGGCTGCTTGGCTCAGAAAACGATCGGCAGATGCTGCTTGGCTCTTGATGTCCTCGTGTGACGTCAGAAGTATAGACGCCGTGCTGTGTTCTCAGAGTCGTTCTGAAGCGCTAGGACGGCGTCCAGCGTAAGCTTTAGAGCGACTCGTAAACGAGTGCCGACTGAGATCGAACGCTCGTCTTTTAGTCCCTCGCGAAATCAAGTTGTTCGTGTGAAGAGGGGGTTCTGCGAGCCTAGCGCGATTCAGCCGAATCATTATACGATCGATATTTGATCGCTCTATAGCCTGCCAGCAATTGCAGCTTTGGTAGCCTATGCTCAAGCGTTCTGTCTTCCTCGATGATTGCCTCTATATAGGCGTAACGGTATCCCATACCGTTACAATTTTGAGTTAAAAAGAATTATGCCTTTAGAGCAAAAAACATTACAATTTCAAAGTTTCAATGAAAGTATTGAATGGTACGGTTGGATTTCGAATTATCCGTTTTGTACTGAAAGTATTAATATTAATTCTTATGTACTCTTAGCAAAAAGCAAGATCAATTCCACATGTACTAATTAATTTTACAATATTTTACTCATATGCACATTTTACAATTAAAGATTTAAGTTAATCACCTCTCATTCTTCCATTAACGCTTTCAACTTTAAATTTTCCTTCTAGAGGATTATATTCATCGCGCCACACACGTCAAGAATCGGAATTAATTTTGCTATTTTGTACATTGAACCCATCTTCAAATCATTTTCTCGTGGATAGAAAAATATACTAACATTTAACTGTATGGTTCAATTGCTCTTTAGTTCAATCGATCATTGGTGCGATTGAATACTTGCCGAGAAAAATTCTTGGAACAAAAAATGTGTATTTCGATGAGATCAACAACTTTTGTTTGAATCGATTACACTCCTTTGATGTGTAATTAAGAGAACTTAAACTATAATCGAAAAACAGGTGGTCTCATAAATTCTGACGAGTAGTGTTGTAACGCAGGAGCGAATCCAGACAAGGGCTTTGGGGGGGGGCACGATATAATTTCCCTCCCCCTCCACTCTCAAGGGAGGATTAATAATCAAAAAATTATTCTATTATAAATTATTTACATACTTTATTTATTAATTATATAAACATTATTAACAAATGTTTAAATAGTTACCAAGTTTTTGTATTTACAAATCTGGGCTTTTAGGGGGGGCAAGAAGCCATGCCCCCCCCTGGATCCGCCCATGTTGTAACGGTAATCTCGACTTATAGGAACTCCCTTGTCTCTGAGTACCGCTCCAATATTAGTTACCCAACTTAATTCCCGAAAATCAAGAATTTTATGCCAAGGGCGCCAGGTATGTAGTAATACCGCTCAAGACCTCGAATCATTAAATTTTTACTTAAAGGTTCTGAAATCAAAATGGATGCCAACTAGCTCATTGGAAGAAAACAAACAAAAGAAAATGATTTATTTATAAGAATACATGAGATTAAAATTTATAAAAATTAAATCATATGCATGACATGAAACGGCAATTGTGATGATGTTCAAGTGAAGAAGATAATTTCACATAGAGTTATGCATCAGTAACGATAATAGTTTCGAATCACAGATTTTTAGTTCGTCAAAATTATTGTAAATTCATTAATCCAAAAGAAAGAACTTATTTTAACGATTATCAAATTTTATCGAATAGTTATCGCAAAATGTACAAAATGGCGGAAGCCATGACATAGGCAACAATTTACTCAAGATTTTTTAAATTATAGAAATTAAAACTAATATAGTAGTATAACAGGGAGGCTTCTGGATCCACTGGTGTTAGTGCATGTCCGTGTGAGCTTGCGTTGGTGTTAGTGTGTCTGTGTGAATGTGGGTGGAGGGGGTAAGAATGTGGATGACGTCATAGTTATGATGAGTCACTTCCGGTGATAAGAATTTTTAACATAAACAAAGGGTGTCAAATTACAGAAAAACAAAAGTATCGGGTTACATAGGAATTCCTGAGAGATGACGTCATATGTTTTTTCTTTTTTTTAACATAAACAAAGGGTGTAATATTACAGAGAAAAACAAAAGTATCGGGTTACATAGGAATTCCTGGGAAATGGTGTCATATTACATACTTCTATGC